>JAJIBD010032905.1:0-80123 GCA_021461705.1 Cryptotis parvus | reverse complement strand
GTTGTGGAGGACATAGGCGTGGGACTTATCACCATCACCCGTGATCACTTGGATCACCTGAATCCCATTATTCATCGGTTTGCTCGAGCAGAGGCACCAGTAACATTATTTAAATTGGACCCTATCACGTGCCAATGTAGACTTAATGGCATCTGGTTGATTCAGGAACATGAAGAGCCTCAAACCCGTTCCTTCAGGGTCTTTACAAGGAAGTCCGACCATCTTGTAGGTGGGCGGCCACGTGATCTTTACATCCGTGGGATCCAGTCGGTAAACGACTCTAGTCCCGGTTGTCCTCCAATCGCATTACATGTCCAGCCCATCTGACTTTTCGGTGCCTTGGCAAATGAGACAGCTCCCTGATTCTGGAATAGCAACGGAGGTCAGAACTCTGGATTCCTTCTCTTTGAGTGAGGCGTGATATTCCAAAGCATAGCTCTTTCGATTCCTCTCTGGGAGACCAACAGCATTCTCATCCTGCTTTAGTAGGGCCCAGGTCTCTGAGGCGTATGTTAATGCAGGGAGAACAGTGGAGTCAAAGATGTGACCGGAGCAGAGGTTCTTTGTCCTTTTTTAGCTATTTCTTCGATGCCTTTTGAAGGCATTCCATGCCCGCTCTTTTCTCCTAAGCTCAGGTTTTAGGTCATTCATCATGTTGATTTCGACCTAGGTACACAAACTGCTTGCATTCAGAGATGTTTGTTCCATTGAGAGTGAATGGGGCCACGACAATGGGGAAAGCTGGTTTCTGCCTCTGCTGGGTGTACCTTATCACCATACTTGTTGAAATACTATTGGTCAATAGATGATGAGTGTAAATTTTGGCATGGTCCAGCAGTCTCTTTTGTTTCCAGGGTCCTGTGGTAATGAAACTGACTAAACCATCCACCTCCACTCTGAAGCCCACACCTGGCCACATGCAAGAAAGTGGGAGCACTAAATCTAGGGTCTCCAGAATGGGCCAAATGCAATCCCCCTACATAGGTAGTATGTTTGGGAAAGTAACATTGTTTCTCAGATGCTTGCTCAGTGCCTTCATGAACTGTGGTATATAGACTCAGTGTCTGCAGAGCTGTTTGCAGAGTGAGCTGTAATAAATTTCATAAATATTTAGCATTCAAGCAGATTACTGCTTCTAGTACTATATTATCTTTAGACTTTAATAATATACTTCAGGGTGTGTAATGGAAAGTAGAGGCTGTCTGAAATGTATAATGAGAAATTTTCTTTGTTTTAAAGATAGCCAGTATACAATTAATTTTTAAAAGAAAACGGGACCATTATTAGCAAGTATAATTTCTATACTATTTTTCTTTGGAACAGTTTTATGTGAATCTTGAGCTTTGTTCGGGATGAATCTTGTGCTTTTGTTCAGGGGTTAATTATTAAAGCACTATAAGAATAAATATAGGAACCATTTATACAAATTTTCTATGAATTGATTTCTAGAACAATACTATGCTGAGGTTCCTGTCTAATTTCCTTTATAAAATCAACTATTTATATATTCTCAATCTCTATGCCTTTTTTTCTATCAGAATTACATCATTTACATGTATATTTTGGTAATGTATAGAGAAGGCTGAAGTAATATATGAAACACCCTTATGGAATATCTCACTGATTGGCATCACCCTGTGGTCCGGTATAATATCTCATGTTACAGATGAGAGATGAGGCTCAGAAATTAGTCTGCCCTCTTAAGACTAATAATGTGCCAGGGAATCATCTCTGGTTGAACAGGATCAAAGCAGAGTCACAGCGCAGGATTAAGAAAACAGAAATAAGGGGAAACAGTGTGGGACCAGGGGGCCATTGCTTTATTGATTGAGAGCACTGAGTGTCCTGGGTATTCAATATTTATTGCTGACAATCAATAGACTATTTAGGAATGCTTAGGAAGATTGCTTAGGAGTCATAAAAACAACAGTATTCTTTGGTCAAATACCTAACTCCTCTGGGTCTCTCTGGGTTAAATTTAGTCTCTCGTTAAACTTTTACACATATGAAGGCCGTAGCTGGTTGGACAAGCATCTTTCTGTCTGTTTTGGTTTGGGGCCACCCCATCCAGTGCTTAGGTTTATTCCTGACTTTGCACTCAGGGATTACTGCTGTCTGGGATTGGGGAACTGCATGGGGTGCTGGAGATTGAACCTACATCTGCCACATGCAAGGCAAATGCCCTACCTACTGTCCTGTCTATCTCTCCAGCCCAATGTGAACACCTTTTAAATGCTTTGACTTTAAGACTTCCATATTTTCTAGTAAAATGTGTTCTTACATTTATGAAGGAAAACAGAGCCTTCAGGCTCAATACCCTTAAGTTTGGGTCATTCTAGTTTTCTGTTATTCTCTTTCACCCTGGCAGGAGTCACATATACCCTTGACAGCTCTGTTGCAGCTGCCCTGGTCTCTGAGGGTGACATTCCTTCAGTGGCCGTACTCTCCAGAAGGCTATAGCTAGAAAATGTTGGCTGCACCAGGGAATCAGACAGAAAAGCTTTCTAGGATTGTTCTGGCCCTTATGGTAGTGCCAGGGACAAGCAATTACCCTGTTGGTGCACAGCAGGTATTCTGAGCCCCTGGGCTCTTTTGCTAGGACCTTCCTTTCAACTTCAAGTCTAAATATAACGCTGTAGAGAGAGTGCCAGAGACTGGAGCATATGCCCTGCATGCTGACCACCCTGAGTTCCATCCCTGGCACCATGTGGTTTCCTGCAGCACCCCCAGATGTAGCCCCCAGTGGCCCCTATCCCTGACCACCTTCTCACACACACAGCTGTGCCAGGGGGTGCCTGGAGTGGACACTGATGAACCCACCTACTCAGTAATGAAGTGTACTGCATTATACTCAATAATGAAGTGTACTGACGTGTACTAAGGATATTGTTCATTTTTCTCCATAGAAGAAATGGATCATTTGGTCTTTAATTTCAAAAGAGGGAGTTTGTGGTTCTAAGAGTATAAATATCTTTTACAGTTGGACTAAAAACATGCACTAGGCTGAAAATCTGTTTTCCTTGAAAAACAGTGAGACTTTGGCTGTCTCTTCACTTTATTGCGTATGTTCTTATTCTCTGCATCAGTCATGATTCATTAGAGGAAAAACTGTGCCCTCTGGGGTCTTAGGCTCACAACTTCCAGGCCTGGTGAGCTCCTCTGCTTTAGAAAAAGCTTAAACTAGCATCTTATAATACCCTATTCCTTACTTTCTGTTCTTGTCTCAATGCATTTCTGTTCTCCATTATAAAATACGGGTGTGTGTCTGTGTGCACGCGCATGTCCACCACCGTTTGGAGGATTTTTCCCATTGCTTTATATCTCATACATCTTCTGTTTGGCTAGTGTTCTCATTCTGGGAAATCTGCAAGGTGGACGTGTGACCCCTGCTTGTCACCACAATGCTTGAATGTGTTAAAGTTTGGAGAGCAGAAGGCTGGAACCCACCTCTAATGTGCACCTGGCTGAGTCTGTGTGCAGTGAGGACAGCTTGTGGGAAATGGAAAGAGATTTGTCTAGGAATAAGAATGCCAAGTTCTCTCCCTTCAGAAGAAAGAATGCATTTGCCCAAGGAAGGGACTATTAAAAAAAAGACTTTTTTAAATCTTTTCTTAATATTTGGGTGCTACCAAAAGTAACTAAGTAAATGGTCACTGAAATCATTCTATCAAACCAATCTGAATTATATATATGTGCATAATTTTATGAAAACGGTAACATACAATCTAAATTTTATAAATATGTAGGTATATATTAATGATAAATTTATAGAATACATGACCATAATATATACATTTAACATATTTACATATTCATCTATTTTTAATGTCATTTCTTATTACGCAAAAATGGGGAAAAAGGGATCTTGGATTAATAGATATTTTTCGGGCACATTTAGTCACCCAATGTTAGTTACACTTAAAAAAGACACCTCAGACAGATGAATTGCATCTTGAAGGTTTGCCTTTCCCTCATTTCCCTTTTACAAGTCTTTACAAAAGCCTGACTTAGATTATGGTGCCGGCTGCCTGTGACCGTACTGCAGGATGGTGAGCTATGAACAGGACACGGCACTGCATTGAGATTTTGCCTCTGAAAATCATGAGGCAAGATGAATGGGCAGGAGGCCGTGGGGACTGGTCATCTGATCAGAGGCCTTCCACTCCAGGGTCAGGGTCAGTGTCTGAGTGACATAAACCACTCATCCAGGGCTGAGGCTTCTGATGGAAAAACCAAAAGATCTGATGCCTCACAGAGCCAGAGCACTTTCTCTTCAGCCAAAGTTGACACCTGAGACTATACTTGCAGTCTCAGGATTAAGTCTCCTGAGTCTGGCCACCTAGCCCCTAGGCTGGTGGTACTGGGCTTGACCCAGATCTCCAACGGCGCAGATAATTCAGGCAGATACAGGTTGTATTTCAGCTCCCAACCAGCATGAGGACAAGAGTAGAGGCCTTCCCAGGCCTACTTTTGAAGTGATGTAGTAAAAGTCCTATAAACAGTATGCACAGCTTAAGTCCCCATTCAGAAGCCTGACAGGTTTGAAACTCGTAGCTAAAATTACAGCTGTGCCCAGGAGGCTCTAGTGGCCTCAGAATTGCTCCATTCAGCCCCGCAATTCTGGAACTGGCCTGGGCTGCCCTTCTGCTCAGCAAGACATACATCCTCTGCCTGTGCCTCCAGATTTCCTAAATGGGCCACACTATTCCCTTCCTGAGGTCACGGTAAAGTTATTTTATGTACATTTTATTATTTTTACATGAATGGCTTAGAACATAATCTAGTTGATCCAAATTAGTGCATGTATTACTCATTCTCTGTGATTCTGTGGATTGGCTTAGAATATTTTATATATAATTTACTTTTTACCCTACAATGGGTCCATATTTCCTGCTTTCCCCATTCCCTGGATTAATCTAGAAAGCTGAAGTTTCCTTCAAAGCAGCCCAGATAAAAACAGGTGTTTCTGGAGGCCTCTCTGCGCCAGTCTGACCAGTAAATTCAAAAACTGACTTTTCTCTGCCAAAACAGTCTTGCTTCTGGTATATTCTGTTATACCCCAGCTCAGGTGGGACCCAGCAGGGTCTAGGTTTGAGCACTTTCTCCATGTGCATGAACATGCATGCACACACACACACACAGCTACAGATATACACGCAGCTTTCTAGATAATGAGGTTTGCTGTTTAGGGTCCTTTTATTCAGTAAATAAGCAGACATAGTCCGTTGTGCCAGTGTTAGTTAAAATGAACATTTTGCTGAAATATGACTTGCCTGACTGCTTTGGATCACTTATATTTATTTGATTTTGCAGAGGCAACAGAAGTGAAGGCACTAAAATTAACATGTGTTTTAGACATGTAAGCAATATACAGAGTCACTGCCAAAAGAATGACATCCCATCTAGAATTTAGTCTGTAACATGCGGGACAGTTTATCACCAAGTAATATATGACTCTTATAGCTGGAGTTTGCATTTTTAAAATATCAAATTCTGTTTCTACTTCACCATTGGCAGGACATGAGTGAGTTCTCCAACATCTGCCGTCGTTTGGTGCCACGCTGCCGCCTGCAGGGAGTCTGTTCCTTTTCATGCAATACTGGGTGGAAGCCCTTGAATCCACCTCAGTTTTATGTCTCCAAATGACCACTGCATGTCTCCTTCCTCTCTGTTGTCCCTTTGAGTTGAGATCTGGAGTGTAGCTGTCTGTTAGGAAAGAAATGCATGTATCCACAGAATTCGCCCTGAGCATATGGGCCTTACTGCCACTCAGTTAACCTATTCTTTTGCCAATTGTATTAGTTAAGCTGATTTGACTTAGGTTATATCTCATCTGAAAACTCTTGGATCTGCACTTGGAGAAAGAAAGAAACCAAATTTCTAAGATTAAGGGGCAATTTTAGACTTGTATACTCTAAAGGGACTGGTTCACCTAAAGCAAGGGACAGATGCAAAGAATGAGTACAGAACAGTAGTGTCTCGGTATGTGCGGAATGGTTCAAAGGTGGGATCAAGGATTCACTGGAATCTGTCTGAAATTCACCAAAATCTTTTTTGAAATTACTTTTTTTTGTGATAAATGCCTACAAATAGTATCATATGGTGTCAATTTAGTTGTAATTTTTGAGTCGTTTTTAGTCTTGCAGACACTTCATGAACTTACATTGCCATCAGCAATGCAAAAGTTTCCTTTCTCTTCCACCTCCTCACCATCAGTGTTTATTTTTGAACTAGGGCACTTCACAGGTGTGCAGTGACATACTTGATTTGTGTTTCCCTAATAGTTAATGATGCTGTGTGCTGCTTTTTCATATGCCTGTGGCCATCTGTGTGTTGTATTTGGGAAAGTTTCTATTCAGATCCTTCACCCCAATTTTTTGATTGGGATTCCCCTAATAGTGATTGTTGCTGAGTGTTACTTTTTATATGCCTGCAGCCATCTGCTTGTTTTATTTGGGAAAGTTTCTATTCAGATCCTTTTGCCCCAGTTTTTTTTTTTTTTTGAGTTGTGTGTGTTTTTATGTTGTTGAATTATATTACTTTATGCATTTTGGATATTAATGCCCTGTTAGACATAAAGTTTGCAAATATCCTTCACAATCTGTTGATTGCCTTTCTGTGTTTATGGTTATTTTGTTTGCTATATAATAATTTTTGAAAGCTTAATTTTGTTCACTTTTGCTTTGTTTCCAATTTCATGAGGACTCAAAAAAAAACTTTCCTTTAAGGCTAATGGCAAAGAGTGAATTGTGTATTTATTTTCTATGTGTTTTAAGGTTTCATTCTTAAGATTTAAATTTTGCATCTATTTGAATGAATGTTCGAATACATTATTTGACAGTGTTTGGTGACATTCTTGTCAGTGAAACTATCTAGTTACTGAAAACTTTCCTTTGTCCATTGCATATTATTGGTTTCTTTGTTGTGAATTAACACCGCACGTGTCAACTTATTTCTGGACTCTGAATTCTGTATCATGACTTTAATTCAAAATTAATTCTAATACAGTGCTCTTTCATTCCTAGTACTTTGTAAGAGTTTGGGATGGGGAAGTATACTATCTACGTTTTTCATTTTTTAAATTCTTCCTTTGATTTAATTTTGTTTTCTGGTTCAATGCAAATTTCAATACTGCTTTTTCTATTTTATTAAAAATGCCTTTGAATTTTGATAGGGATTGCATTGACTACTACTTTAGATAAAATGGCATTTTCGTAATCTTAATTGTTTCCATTCATGACCAGGGATTATCTTCCCATTTCTTTTTAACATTGGCTTATATTTTGCATATGCCTTTTACCTCTTTTAAATTTATTCCCAGATATTTTACTATTTGGATGTGACTTTAAATTGGATTATTTTTATAGTTTAGGTCAAATTTCTTGTTTGTGTTTAGAAATGCAACATATTATACATTCATTTTGTATTCAGCCATTTAACAGAACTCATTCATTTCTAAAAATTTTTGATGAAATTTGTAATGCTTTCTATGCCATTTCTCTTGTCATCTGTAAATAGATATTTTTATTTATATTTCTTTTATATCTTTTTCTCATTCAGTTGCTTTAGCTAGGACTTCCAAAATTATGTTGAATTATGGTGGTGTGTGGATATTCCTGGCTTATGTCTCATAAGTGGAAAACCTGTTTTTTTTAACCACTGTACATGGTATTAGCTGTGGGTTTGTCTACCTACTGCTTTTACTTGTTGAACTATGTTCCTTCGGTTACCTCTTTATTGATAGTTTATATTACAAATGGATGTTGAAAACCTTGTCAAATGCTTTTTCTAGCTCTGTACTGCTTTGACATCTGTCTTTTTGTTGATCCTTACATTAATACACTTGCTTATATCAAACACCCTGTATCACTGGAACAAGTCCCACTTGGCTATGATGTTTGATTCTTTCAAGTATTGTTGAATTTGATCTACCATGCATGATTTTGTTGGTTTTGCATCTGTGTTTATCAGAGATGCTGATACATTGTTGCTTTCATATGACATCCATGTCTGGATTTGGAATAAGAGTAATGTGTTGACCTCAGAAAATATGTTAACAAAAGTTCCCTCCTCTTCCATTTTGGGAAAAGTTTGAGTAAAATCAGTATCTTGCTTTGGCAGTTTGGCAGAATTTACCTCTAAGCTTTCTTGATTTTTGTGTTTTGGGTAGGTGGCTCTGAGCTCAGAGCTCACTTAACCTGTGAGTGAGTGGCCCCGTCTGTGACCTCGCTCAGCTTCTAGATATAGGGATAGTGTCCCTGTTCCAGCTCGACTTTCCAACGGCCCACATTCAGAAATACAGTTATGCGGGCCGGGTCTTCAGGTGACGATGTACTATTGAGGATGACATCAATCATATGTGATGCTGGTTATAGTATGGCAGGGAGCAGTGCTAGCAACTAACTCCATGTCAGTGATGTCACCCTATAGGCATTCTCAGGAGCCACACTGAGGGGCTTGGGGTCTGTGGAGTTTCAGTGCAAGCACTGAGCCAGTTCCCAGTAAATGGTGATAGTGGGTTATACCAGTCATGGATCTGAACTAAATTAATGAGAAATTTTCTTCTTTGGAGCATACTAAGATCCCAGCAGTCAAAAACTAATAGGTTAAAAAGTTGCCACTCTATTTTTTGTAAAGCTTACTGCTCACCATTGATGATAAATTATAGTTGTTTAATTGTAGAAATTGGAATGGTGTCTTGTACAGGAACAGAGTACACACTGGCCTGCTACAGTCTGTGTGCCATACCAGTTAATACAAAATGCTTTCACTAAAAAGCACATGCTTATGAAAGAAAACTGAGCTCACACCTACTTTGCAAGGAAAAAGAGAATGTGTCGGAAGAAAAGGGTAGAGAGTGAAGATACTATCTTTCTGAGTAAAAATAATGTTCTGCAGCTATATTTAAGATGTCAGAAATGCCAATTTGATAGAATTGGAAAACAAGAATTTCCCCATTTAAAGCTGTAATCTTATGGGATCATCTTTTACTTCATTTTTCAAGAAATATATTTTTAGGCTGGCTGGATTGCTTTTTTTTTGTCCAAACATTTTCTGACTTGAGCACATGTAAATCTAGCAAGATCTCTGCCAGGACAAAACCAGAATTCTCACCTGTGCAAACAGGCTAAGTTTTGAGGCAGCTCTGAGGGGCAAGTTCGTGCTCCCAGCTCCCTGCCATCTGTGCAGTGAGTTGACTCAGAGATGTAATTTATATTGATGATCTGATTTCCTCTGACTCGTTGATGATTTTGCCTCACCTGTTGACATGAACTTGGCTGAAACGCATGCTCAGTTGTCCATAGGCGAATTAGTTGCATGTGGAATAGCACCTTTCTGCTGTGCTCTCATTATTTTCAAAGGGTGTGTAATGGGATAAGTATGTTATGAGAGGTATATACCCCTTTTCGAAGACTTTGCATTTACATAATTCCTTTCTCCTGCAGACTTCTGAATAAACTTCATGGTTTTATTCAAAGATGAATTATACTTGCCACAATCACATATGTCAGGGAGTCTGCCTGTTATTTTTGGATGTGGGCACGCTGGATTAAATCTACTCTCTGTGGACTGGTGGGAGCTGACTCTTGAATGAAAGTCTGTGGCACCACTGGGTTCTTTCTTTACATCACTCCATTTCCCTACATCATGCTCCTTAAATTGACAGGGATAGTTAGTATTTGCAGCACATCCTACTTCAGTGTAGCCGTAAAAATTGATGGTGGATAGACAAATAGGTTATAGTTTCAGTTCCATCTGCCCTGTTTTGCTCTGCAGCTCTTTGGGCTCTTTTGAAGGGTATAAACCACATCTTCCCCATCGCCGTATTTTCTACCCTTTCCACTACAGTGCCTGGCTAAAGAACATTGAAGACCTTCACGGGAGTATTTACTCTATTACATCATCACCTGGTCATTAGGAGTTGTCTGGATTACTGTCAACTCATTTGGAAATAGAGCTTGAAACATTTAAATTAATTGGAATATGGCCTTAAAATATGAGTTCACATATAGGAAAGGGCCCTTACAAAGGAAGTGGCATTTTTTCTTTCTACCTTAGCCTTTGGTGCTAGATTGCTATATCTGAGATCAGAGTTTTTCAGAAACATTCACTTGTGCAGTGAATCTCTTTAAAATATATATCATGTACACATACACATACACACAAAACACATTGAGCTTTTTGCGCTTGTAAGACTTATTTTGATTTTCATGAGAAAGTCATTAGTGACATTAAAAACACTGGAGACTCTATGTAGTGAAGGATTAATGCGCTGACAGTGGAACAGGTGTTCCCACAACTCAACTCTAGATGAGGTTCCAGAATTGAATTCCAGTTGGTTGTTTGAAATTTGACATTCTTGTCTTTGAGAATTTATATGTGTCTGTAGTTTTTTTTCCATAGATGATCTTTATTTTCTGTCACATTTATTTCCTTAGTTTTTAATATTTCCAATTTTTGTTATCTTTTAATGTATGAGCATAACATTTTCCCTATTCTAACATTTTCATATTATTATTAGTTTTCTTTTGTAAAGCCTTTGAGAGAAAAATCTAAACAATTAGTAATTATTCAAGGAAAGAAATGGCATCTCTTTATATAATGTAAATAATACCATTCCTTTATTTAACCAGCCTTTTCTAAAAATTACAGAGAAAACATTCTATACAATGCATCTCATATTGTTCTCACAGCATTCTTATCAGCAGATGCATTTCAGTTCCTTTACAACTTTTCATGAATATAGGAAAAATTCTTTCATCCAAAATTTAGCTCCCGAGTCGGAGTGATAGTCCAGTGGGTAGGGCATTTGCCAAAATTTAGCACCCATTTTTAAAACTGGAGTTGTTGGGCATTATCCTTTCTGATGGCAAGCTATTGCCTTAAAGTTTCATTCTTTGTTACAGTGTTCAGTTGCTATCCTTGCGCTATCATTGCCAATGTGAAATTAGACCTTTAGACTATGACATGGTTTTTTTTTATTTTAGGGCCACATGCAGTAGTGCTCAGGGCTTAATACTGGCTCTGCAATCCAGGACACTCTTTGTCAGGCTCAAGGTACCATATATGGTGTCTGGAATCTAACCTGGGTTGAAAGTGCAAGGGAAGTGCCCTGCCCATTGTACTGTTGCTCTGACCCAGGAATATGGCATCATGACTGGGAAAACTCAGTCTAAGTATGTCACCCTCACCAGTTCCCATATGTGTCAACATAGAGTAAGAAGTCCCTGGGATCAGCATTGGCATTTACCTACTCCATGATTCCAGAATTCCAGATGCAGGAAGACTGGGGGGGGGGGGAGCAAGATGTCCCCTGAGAGGGATCTCTCCCAGCAGTGTTGTACCATTGGGCCGGTAGTCCTCTTGTGAGAGTATAGAAGGGTGGAGTGCAGAACCCTGGGTGGCTAGGGAACAGCTGGCCCTAAGCAGTGCCCTCCATTGAGATCTACCCTCTGTACCCAATGGGAGAGAGTTTGCAACTGTGTCTTCACCTGCTAAAGGAGAATAATCCTAATCAAATTGACAGTTTAACAGTTTCATTTGGGGTAAGGGAAACAACAATTTAAAGTACCTTAACCTTTTGGCAACCAGTCACAAAGCATGAGGTACAGGAAGTAGAGCAGAATTAGGTGGGAGTGGAACTAGAAGTTGTTGCTGGTGTAAACATTGCAATTTTAGTTGAGTCAGTGATGGATCCCATCAGAAGTTTTTGCTCTGGGTGGACGTTAGAGGTACTTTAGAAGCTGCTAGACATACAAGTGACTGATGGCTAGGTTGACCATTCACATAGGGGTCCCTGGAGAAGGGGTCAGGCTCACACCTGCAGGCTGGGTCAGAAGCCCCAGCCTAGAGCTAAGGAAACAGTGGGGAACCGTTTGTGCTTTGCTATATCAAATGGGCCTGTTTAAAGCACCCCAGGACCCAAATAAAGCAAGGTATTTGAGTGCATTCTTTACAGGCAGACAAGCTTTTCTCTGTGCTTACTCAAGCAAATGCTAGGACTTTCTGTCCAGTTGTGACACTGACACGCCTGGTGCATGGTTCTGTGAGCCTCAGAGTGGATTAATTACAAAGCTTCTGAGAACTTCTTGTTTGTATAAAAATTATATTCCATTTACTGAGCTTATTTATAGTTTTCTATATGTGAACTGTGCAATTCCTTTTCCTCATTTATGGAAAGTGTGTTTCCCATTAACTACAATGCACAACCAATTACAGACGTGTGATGTCAGGAACCTGCTCTAAATATTTCAGCCCACTTTCTTTAGACTTTGCAGAGAGCTGAAGATTTTAGTGCATTGTTTACCAGGCCGTGGATAGGTCTTAACATGTGCTGAAATATCACACCATTGTAAAAAGAAGAGTTCGAACAAAAAGCCACAAAAGCCATAAACGTCTGTGAAAGAGGTCTGGGTGAGGGAGGTGCAGTGCATATAAGTAGGTGCAGCAGGAGTGCTAGGCCAGCAATAGGCAGGCCAGCCCCCTGCTGGGGGTGATTCTCCCCACCC
The DNA here is from genome assembly GCA_021461705.1 of Cryptotis parvus. Lineage (NCBI taxonomy): Eukaryota > Metazoa > Chordata > Mammalia > Eulipotyphla > Soricidae > Cryptotis > Cryptotis parvus. Next base: position 67,614 of record JAJIBD010032905.1, on the reverse strand, counting down.
TGCCAGCACCACCCCCAGCTTTACAATCCTACCTGAAATTTCTTCAGGGAATTGGCTGTTTTATGGAAACAGAGAATCATATTCTAGTCACAAAGCCAGTGGTGCTAAGAGAATGATTGCTAGGCAAACAGAAGGATCTGGAAAATTGGTAGAGGCTTGTCCTGGGGGGCTGGTCCATATCCACCTCTGGTCAGTGCACAGGATGCTGCCCGAGAGCTCTGCCAGATTGCCTGGAGGCTTTGTGATATGTGATATGGTGAGAAACCAGCAGCACTGACAAGAGAGCATAGTACATATGCTATGTACCACTACCCCCCACCCCTAGTACATACAGACAACCATGGTCCCTGCACAGCCCCACATGCCTGTGCCTGCTGATCAGCATCTCTGGGATATCTACTGCCTCCCTGAGAGGAAAATATCCTCTGTACCTCAAAGGACAAGATCTTCTAATACTGAAGGAAATGGCCAAACTTTCAGCTTTAGAACAACATGAAAGCAGTTAAAACTTTTTTTTTTGGTTGTGTTTTTAAGGAAAAAAATTCAAAGAGGCAAAGAGACCAGGATCCTGAATCACTGTCTCCTGACAGGAATGTTAGATGTTTCCCCTTTTACCTTACCACCTAACCAAGCCTCAAAACCTGGAACTTTTCTATATAGTACTAGAGTGGCAAGTATTTAGAGTGTAGACAGAGTTCTAGGGTGGACATAGTTTTTGATAGTGTGTGTTGTAGGATTTGTTCACCTACATGGTGCTAAATCGATCCGCAGATGTGTCTGTGATCAGAGTCAGCGGTATGCTGGCCCTGGACTGGTCTGATGTAGCCTGGACAGCACAGCCCATAGCCGCACTGGTTCTAGTCCAAAGGAGGTATGCACAGGCCTGACGAGGGGGCTTCTAAAGCTTTGAGGCCACATGGGCATCACTGTACATCTGTGTCATTAGTGCTGACTGAGAACCCTGCTCTGGACAGTTTGTCTATAGGCTTGGTGGGGACAGGCTGAACTGAGCAGCAGACTGACTGCCTGGACCTCATCCATGGGGCATCACAGGCCATGTCTGAAATTAGGTGGTTTGCAGATGGAAAAGCTGGAGGGTGGAGTGATTTTTGTCCTCAGACCTTCACAAGTATAAATGTGAGTTACAAGTCACCATTTTTTTTCTCCGCTGTCCCAGTCTGGGCTGTGTCTAATGGAGAAGGTTGCCCATCACTACCACTGCAGTTGAGAAAACACGATGCTGTTCAGTTAGGAACTTCATCTATAAGAAATCTTGTTTGGGGAGGGACCTCGTGAGGTTTAAAGGCTTTTTTTTTTCAAATTCAGAAGTAGGATAAACAAGGCAGCTATAATCACCACTTTTCTGCACTCAGGTAGGAAATGATATAATCAAGTGGTTCCCTGGTCTAATTGTCAGAGTTTCTGAATTGAAGGAACTTTTACCATGATAAATTTCACTCCCTAGTGTCTTTATAGAAAAACGTGTGAACATAATGTAACTTCAGTGATGTCATAAATGAATTTTTTGGCTTTTTAGGAAGGTCATACCTGGTGATGCTGAGGGGTTACTCCTGGTTCTACACTCGGGAATTATTCCTCTACTCCTCCTGGTGCTTGGGGAACATATGGGATGTCAGGGATCAAACCCAGGTTGGCTGTGTGCAAATGCCCCAACTACTGTACTATTGCTCTGGCCCCTGTATTTAATCACTAGTATTGACTGTACATCTGAACATTATCAGTGTGTGAGGGGATGAGTGTATGTGTGTATTATAAGGCTTAGCTATTCAGCCTCAGCTATTTCATAATACATCTGTGGGCTTTTAAACTTCTTTTGATTAGTTTGAAGGCTCTATGCTGCAAGATACTCAGGATTCTGACTTGGAGCCACACACCAAAAATTGATAGGGCCATTTCTGGGACAGTGATTTTCAGCCTCTGATATCTGCAGACTGGCACTGGCACTCTAAGTATGCTACAAACCCATACTCTATGATACTAATCTTGTCAGCATGTTCAGGAGTGAGAAGGATTTGATTAATTACTGAGATTCAGACCTTGGTTACTACTGCCCACTCTTCTGGTGCCTTCTGGATACTTCCAGCTTTCTTTGACACAAACCTGATGAAGGGTGTTTACTTCCTCATAAAGAAAGTCTTGGAAATTTCTAAATGCTTAGAAGTACACTTTCTTTCACAAAATTTTCTTCTCATAGGCAGCAACTGAAGAAATAGTGTCAAAGGTAAATATAGAATCAAAGTATTTATTTTGCTTACTGAGGGGTGCAGAGAATCATATTTCTCATGCTTGCAAAAAAATGTGTTTTTTTGGCTTTGTTTTCAGTCGGCTGTTAACAGTCAATTTAAATGCATTTTTTGCATCTTAAAAATGTGGTGATTACATTTCTGGCAATGCAGTAGACTACGTATCCGAAAGAGGGCCTATGCAAAGCACTCAGTGCTGAATAAAGCAAAGAGCAGATAACTGAGTTTGTGAGAAAACAAGGATAGTAATCCCCAGGGACCCACAAAGCTGAAGACCCTAGCTACAAGGTCAGGTTATGGTTAAAACAGCCTGTGGGGTGTTTGCTAGTATTGGTTTTTAATGGTGAGCAGGAACAGGAAGCAAGCTGTGAGCTCAAGTTATTGGGCGGGTGGAACCACATCCAACCATAATCCCGCGACCCGGAAATTTATGCTCAGATTGGAGCAGGGGACTAGAAATAATCTATCTTTGGCAAAGAGAGATGCTCAAGACATTTAACTGTTGTGGAGTGATTGTTAGCAAGGGAAGTTGCTCTCCTTAGGAGTTTGTAACCACAGCCCTCCCTTCAAGTGTATTTGGAGTTTAGAGTTAAAATATTTGCCTGACCGGAGAGCCCCCAAGGCAAGAAATAAACTTAAAATGGTCTTTGATTGATAGCATCCCAGCACGTCTGGCAGAGGCAAATACAAAAGCTGTCTAGAGGGACTTCCCCTCAAACTAGAGGTCACAGGATTTTAGCAGATAAAGACCACCAAATGTGGAGTGCAGGGCTCCAAATTTCAGAAAGAGAAATCAGAGCCACGAGCAGGAGACAGAGGAAACCACAAAGGGCAGAATTAGACTTCCAGGAAGGCTGAAGAGAGATTGATCAGATAAAGGAAATCATGGAACTGCCTAAAATAGTTTTAAATGGGTAGTAAAAAGTGAAGAGCAATTGAAAAAGGCTAAATACAAGGTGCTAGAAGTTAAAAATGCGATTATGGACATGAAAACTCAAACGATCCCATTAAACAGCAAGGTATTTGTAACTGAAGATAACTAATAAAGTGATCTGTCGAGTCTAACAAAATTACACAGAGAAGTTGTGACCCTGATTATGGAAATGAAAAAAAAAAGCAGTGATGTATCAACTTTATAGATATTGGATTTATAGACTTTCAGCAGCAAGTGAGAACAAAGATATTTTCCAAAAATGATATTATTGGAACACCAGCTATTTATAAAAGCATAAAAAATAAATATGCACAACTCAACGATGCTATATAAACCATTCTGTGTGTATAAAGTGATTCCATATTAGATATTATCAAAATATGAAGGTACACAATTCAGTTATAAAATGTCACAGGAACATAATGTACAATGAATGTAGTTAATCACTATGTTGCAGTGTTTTAAATTACTGAACCTTGATCATAGCATTTTTTTGAATGATAACTAGACTTACTATGGGGTGTTCTGTTGCATAGACAGACATGAGACTGTTGATACCTTTAACAAAAGGCATTAATTATTTAAGCTTGGGGAAGAGAGCCTCATGCATGGCCCCAGTTCTGTCCTCTTTCCAAACTGTGGGACCCCCAAGGACCATCCCCTCATTTCTGCTGGGAATCGTGGCAATGGGAGGCCTGCTAGGGCTGCTCTGTGCCAGCAATCTCTAGCTTCCTGACCCCTTTATCCTGGGTTAATATCCTGAGTATTAATATTCACTCTGCCCCTCTCATTGTAATGCTTTCTCTGAAGCCATGACTGATTAACAGTTAGTTCTGACTCTTTGACTTCCTGTCCCTTGGTGCTAGGCAGGAACTTCTGGTGTTAGTTCCAAAGTTTCTCTGGTTGAGGTCAGAGACTGTGAAGAGCTTTGGGATATGCTGATGTAGCATAATCTCTATAAAACCTATAGAACCTGTGCCTAGAAAAAAAATACAAAAATTTTCCCACTATCACACATTTGTTTAATTTGGTGTTAAAAGCTAAAATTGAAAAGGGAACTGATTTAAATAGAGCAACAAGACCAGGGTCCTGTGATACACTTGGCTATTCCTCCCCTGATGTATTTGGTGATAAACTTTATGCAATTACAAATTCTACCTTTCCCCAAGCATTTATTCATACACAACAGGTGACACTGTCCTCATACTCCTTGTTGTCAATAGACCATCAAGTTACTCAGCTTTTTAGCTCTAGTCAGGGATAGTTACCTGGTCGAAGTTACTGAGACTGTGGAATTTGTTAGTCAGCTCACCTCACTTAAAAACCCAAACACGGGGCTGGAAAGATAGTACAATGAGTAGGAAGCTTGCCTTGTACATGGCCAACCTGGGTTTAATTCCCCAGCATCCCATATGGTCCCCTGAGCCCCGAAGGGTATGGCCCTAAACCAAAAAGCCCCAGACACAAAGATTTCCATCTCTGTGGTGGTTTGGCAGGTGTGGTGAGAAGTATTCTCTGTTCATGGAAAGGAGAGTAAAATCAGGAGAGGAAGAAAAAATGTGAGTAAAATGTAGTTAGGTTTGGTTGCATTAGCTTCCTCTAGTCCGGGGAGCACCAGCTGAGATGCAGGTCTCCACTGTGCTTCCTAAATGCTGTGACATGAACCTGATGCCTGGCATTTTGTTGCCAGGGGGCAGCAGTGGGAGTGTGTCTTTCCTTGATAACCCTCCCTTGGTGGCAGAATGTTTGGATTCTGGTTTGTCTTGCTGGTGTGTCCTGGGAAAGGATGATTTGACCAGAACATGACTCTGTTAACGGTAAAAGCTACTGGATACGAAGTCTTTCTGCCTTAAGTCAACTATAGGCTCAGGGAGACAAAACTCGGGACAATTTTTAGTAGGTTGTAATTGTTTGGAATGCAAGAGTTTATGAATTTCAGATGTGTATTGATCCAAAGTGATACTTGTGGGATTTGGAGCTATTGAGAGGATTTACAGATTTGGCTAATTAAAGTTTCAAATAAAGTTTCAAATACTGGTTCCTACTGAATCAGTTAGTTGAGGCAGGCACAGGGTAAGATGAGCAGATGGCATAATTTATGGGTCGCTTGACCAGAAAAATGCATACCTTGGTTTTATAAAGCTCAAGAGAATTTTTCAGATAGATCTATTTCATTTCCAAGATGGCACTGGCCTCACATAACCTGTTTATAAGAGAAAGTGAGGCAAAATCCAAGAAAGTTTATAGAATTACTCAAAGTTATATAGACACAGGCATATTTGATCACGCCTTTCCAATCTCAGTTTCCATATCAACAATTGGGAATAAAAACGCCCAACTCTAAAAAAAAAAATAGAGAGAGAAGTGAGGAAAAATATAGATCATAACCTAGACCTTTAGGTAACTTAACATTTTGGGGAACTATGAAAATAGTCCTTAGAATTCATTATAGACAGATGGAACAAGCACGGTAGGCAACTATTAATCTCATAGTCTATTAAAATAATATTTTTCATACAGAACCATAAAGGCTTAACACATGTGTAGTGATCGGGAGTGTAAACATGAGAGATTTGTTTACTTTTTGGTGAGTGTCACACTGGGCAATGCCAGAACTTAGTCCTCGCAGTGCTAAGGGAACCATAGGGGAAGCCAAGGATCCAACCCAGTGGGCCACATGCAAGGCAAGTGCCTTATCCTCAAACTGGATTTTTTTGGTGTGTGTTATATCAACAGTTTCTGAATTTCCAACTGTATTATTCTGATGAAATTTTCCTAATTGACATTTGGAGATCGGTTGCTTTTGACTATGACAGTGAAAATAATAACCATGGTTAGTTATTTTCAGAATAGCATTCTGCCGGAGCGATAGCACAATGGGTATTTGCCTTGCATGCAGCCAACCTGAGGTTGATCCTCGGCATTCCCCCACCAAAAAACAAAAAAAAAAAGGCACAGTGATTTCCTTTAGAGTCTCAAGTCCCATTTCGATAGCCCTGGAATATGGGGCTGGAGAGTTAGTACTGTTTAAGGCACTTGGCTTGCATGAGGTTAACCCAGTTTATTCCCTGGTACCACATAAGGTCCTTGAGCACTACTGGGTGTGGCTCATAAAACTACTTTACTTTACTGATGATGAATTTCATCAGTAAATGCATGAGATGAGAGCCTTCTACTGAGAGTATACCACCTACACGGCAGAGCCTGGCAAGCTACCGTGTCATATTTGATATGCCAAAACCCAGTAACAATTATAGACCTCATTCCCATGACCTGAAGGAATGGTTTGAGGCTCTTTGTGTTCCTGGAGCAAGCAGATGCCCTTGGGCTACACTTGCTTGCAACAGGACAAATGGAGATGTTACTGATGCCCACTCAAGCAAATCAATGAACAACAGGAAGACAAGTGATACAAGTGATATTTAAATATGTTCAGGAGAAAATAATTTTGTGCCTTGCTTAGTGATCCTACATACAAGTGCAATGAGAATACAGGCATGAAATGAGTTCAGGGTGCCAGGTGGCAGTCAGGAATGGTATTTGTATGGAGAGGTGACACTGTTATGAAACACCCTGGGCACAGAACTGCAGGTGTAGTTATTACCATACTTGATAGCCTTTGACATACTACAGAGAAGTGCTCATTGTCCCTGTGACATTAAGCTTAAAAATAATATATTAATCATAATATTAATATATTGATCAAGAATATTTGATAAACTACTTCACTGCTAGTGTACTCAGAATACATCTTTTGGATGAACAGGTAATTGACTGTTTTAGTGGAACAGTATTGATAGTTACTGATTCATACAAAGATGTGATAGAGGTTTTGGTATCAAAAAAATGGGCAAGAAAGTTGGAAGGTTCTTTTTTCCTATAGCCTGGTCAACATATGTGTGTGAATCATATATATATATATATATATATAATATATTATATATAATATATAATGTATAATATGTACATATTATATATTATAATATGTACATATATGTATATATTAGCAATATGTACATATACATATATGTACATATTAGCAAAGCAAAAAATATTTTTATTGAAAAGAAATATGTGTTCAAGAGAGGAAAAGCCAACATTTAAAATGATGCCTCCTGTATAATATTTAGGGGGCCTGAGATACATGTGACTCGTGATAGTGAATAGAGTGACTACCCACATAAAATCCTGGGTTTGATTTTATGTGATAAAACTCTATGTGATAGAAATAAAACATAATTCAGAGTCCAGATATCTATCTATTTATTTATTTATTTATTTTTGTTTGGGTCACATCTGGCAATGTTCAGGGGTTGTTATTCCTGGCTCTTCGCTCAGAAATTACTCCTGGCAGAGCTTGGGGACCATGTGGGATGCTGGGGATCGAACCCTGGTCAGGCACGTGCAAGGCAAACACCCTACCTGCTGTGCTATAGCTCTGGCCCTGAGTCCAGGTATTTTTTCAACTTTTCTCTCCCCACCAACATCTGTTGAATGTTTGATTCTGATATTTTATCCAGAAACCCCTATAAGTCAGTGAACAGTTCACACCATTTAGATCAGAGGTCACATATTTACTTTGTTTGGGATGCTGTTTGCATCTCGCTAGAATTTTATGGCACTGAGTCAACAACATTGCACCCAGTGTTCAGAACCCTGCTTTGCAAAGACAGGACCTCATCGAAAAGAAACTGAGCACGATCTATTGCTGACACTTAACTGGCCTGAATTTCTAGTCATTAGACTGATTTAGGACTTGAGCATTTACCATTCCTCGGAGCATCCCAGTCACAGCCACCAGCCCAGGGAAGCTCAAATTCACAACTATCTCTTCTGTTGCCGCCAGGAGAAGCCATACAAATGCTCCGAGTGCAGCAAGCCTTCAGCCAGAAGCGGGGCCTGGATGAGCACAAGAGGACTCACACCGGGGAAAAGCCTTTTCAGTGTGACGTGAGTTGAGCTGCTCTTTTCTCTCCCTTGTGTTCACCAGGAACTGGAGTGTGAGTCGCGGCAGAGACTGGTCTGTGTCTGTTAATGTCTTGGGCTGTTGATCTCTTTTGATTACATAATCCATATAAGCACATGGTAGTGATTTTATTGATCCTAGTTTACTGGCAGCAAGTATACTCTGGTTTCTTTAAGACAGGCTCACACCCTGTTTTAATGCAATTGCGTTGTCCTCCCAAGGTCTAATATGCAGAAGGATTTGAGGCCACTTTCATGTGTCTGCCCAAGTTTTGGACAGGTTAATGGTGGTTAAACCAGAGATTTAACTGGTTCTAGATCTTATTTTGTTAAAGCCAAATGACTTTTTTTTAAATGTATATAAACTCCTTTTTCAAATAGCACTACTAATTCTTAAAATATCCTGCTGAGGCATTTAAACTAAAGTGAAATTGTGAAATAACATACTTATTTATGACCGAAAGAAATAATCTCCATGTCAGTAAAATTAATTCAATTATTGATTAATTTTGAAAAATAAAAGGTTTCTTAACAAAGCATCACCTTTCTCCTACATAGGATTGACAGAGAATAAGCAAAGGAAGGTATTAGGAAAATAAGCATCTGGGTGCTTCTTTCTGACACAGAACAGTGGCTAGCATATTAGAGTAGCCAGTGTTTAAGGAACAGTTCAAGGTGGAAGGTGCCAGGTTGCAGAGCACAAAACTCTCTAAACATAGAAGGAAACTTGAGTCCCCTGCTCGCCTCTGTGGCAGATCCCGAGAGATGAAGCTGGGGGGTACACAGTCTATATGAAAGGAAACTCACAAACACAAGATGTTTTCCTTGTCCTTCCAAGAAATTCTGGTGGTGAGGTTAAAGCAACAGTGAGCTCCCAGTGGGTACCCCCATAAAAATCCCTCTGTCAAAACAGAGCTTCTTTAAGAAAGAAATGTCCGGAACTGGAGAGAGCAGCCCCCACTTTGGCATTTCAAGTGGTTTAATTGATTGGGAACATATTCATAAGGGAAAACCTATTTAGATTATTCAGTTGTAAAATTCCATTGAAAATAGTGATGGGAGAGCAAATAACTGTGTGTTATTCTCCCCTCTCATTCAAAGCTAGGTGTTTTGTGTTGCCGATACTATGTTCTTAGATAAACTGGGCCAGAATGTGTGCCTTTGAACACACAAGCATGATTGTTCAACTCTCAGATCATTTTCATCTTTATTCATAAAGAATATTGGTCTGTAACCTTCCTGCCATATATTTTTACATTCAGTAAATTCTGGTCTTACATTTTACAGACATAGGAAGCGTTTGCTTTTTGCTTTTTTCTTTTTGAAGGGTTAGTGTTTAAGTCCTTCTTTAAGTCCTAGATTCCAATTTATCAGGGAACCATTTGGAACCAACTGAAATCTTTCTGAAAACATATTTAATCGCAGACTATAGAAATAGTACAGCAGGTAGGGTACTGGCCTTGCATGTGACTACCTGGGTTCGATCCCCAGCATCCCAGATGTTTCCCCCAAGCCCACTGGACGTGATCACTGAGCACCAATGACTGTGCCCATACACACACACACACACACACACACACACACAAAAAAACTATGGAAAGAATTATAGATGTTTAGAAAGCTTAGAAAACACCTACTTTTTTTTTTTTGCTTTTTGGGTCACACCTGGCAATGCTCAGGGTTTCTTCTGGCTCTGCACTCAGGAATTACTCTTGGCGGTGCTCGGGAAACCATATGGGATGCCAGAGATCGAACCCAGGCCGGCACTGGCCGGCCACTGCAAGGCAAATGCCCTACCCACTGGACTATCTCTCTGGCCCCAAACACCTACATTTTTTAATCTAAAATGATGTGCACCAAGACATATAGTTGTCAAGTGATAAGAAATATGCATCAGCCTAAGTAAAAAAAAAAAAAGCAGAGAATCTCAATAGGCATTTCACCACAAAGGACACACAGTTACCAGCATAGAATACTTTTCATCTCTATCACCAAAGAAGAGCAAGGCTACAAGATTTCACTTCTTCTGGGTGAGAATGGTTATTATCAAACTTTCAAAAATTGGTGAAGTTGTAAAAACAAAATGTACCCATATATGTTATTTGGGGGATATGAATTTGTACAGCCACTATGGAAACAGTATGGTGGGTCCTCAAAAAGTTAAAATTAGAAATAGAATGTCTATATCATTTGGTAGCTTTAAATATTTATTAAAGACTATGAAAATATTAGTGGGAAAGGCATGTTCACCTTATAGTCAGTGCAACAACATATTGCACTGACCATATTGCAGCAACAATAGCCAATATGTGGAATAAGCTCAGAGCCCGTTAATGGATAACCCGGATCAAAGAGATATGTGCACAGTGGAATACTACTTAACTATTTAAGAAATGATGTCATTTTGTCTTTCCTGACAATATTGATGGAGTTGAGATTAGGCTAAGTGGATTCAATCAGCAGGGAAAAGACAAATTATATGGCATTTGTCTTTCCAACTCTTTGTAAGGTCTAAAAAAGCAAAACAAAGAAAAATAATGCTTAGATGAAAATAAAGAACTGGAGTAATGGGTAAAATCTTCTGTTTTAAGATGCTTGAAGTATTTGTTAGCCTTTTGTCTTTACAAATGGGACAAAATTGCAAAGATCACTGGTAAGAAATATCTTGCATCTCCTATGCCAGAAAGATGCCACCTAGACCACAGATATTTTAAGAGGTTTACTAAGAAATTATGACTACATTCACCCCATCATGATGAGGAAAAACTTTCTAGAGCAGCATTTTGGGGGTATAGGTGTCCTATATTCAATGCAAGACAACTTCTTTTAACTATGATAATTTTAGTTTATCCCTATTTGTTTATGCCCAATATTCATTCTGTCTCAAGATCCCTTTGGTTCTTATTCTAATTAGTACATATTAATGGGAATTTGCATGATGTAGATTGTTATTTTGGCAGGTGTTTTCAGTTTGATTGGTACCTCTGGATTTTTTCTAGGTTTGTGACTTGGCTTTTAGTCTGAAGAAAATGTTGATCCGACACAAGATGACTCCATAACCCCAATCGTCCCCTGGCAGAATGCCAGTTTTGTCATAAGAAGTTTACAAGAAATGACTACCTCAAAGTGCATATGGACAATATCCATGGTGAAGCTGACAGCTAATGGAGCTGTAAAGGACTTAAACCATTTCGAAGGGCTCCTTATATGAAACCCAGAGGTCTCTCACCTGCCTAGGGTAGCAGAAGTTGCCAAAAAATATTTCACTGGTCTCAGTTTTTTCACTTACCTACATTTAGATTCTGTAAATGTGAATGCAAAAAGTATGTTCCTACTTTACCACCTATGGAACACAGAGAAAAGAATGACTCTGTAGCTTTTCCAGATTCTGCCTGTGTTCTGTCTAATAGAAAAATGGAGAAAAGAATCTTGACTTTGTTTTTTTAAGAGATCATAATAACCTTAATGACTTCCATTAGGTCTTTCTATGGTTATTATTCTTGTGTGTATGTCTCTGCACATACAGGTTATTGCCTCTGGTTATTGCTAATTTAGCCCTCAAAATCAATAGATCCAAGTATTTCATTTGAGAAAAGGGTGAAGGCAAGAGCTTTCAAAGTCTCAATCATGGAGACAGGATAAAACTTGCTTTCGCAGGAAACTTCAATCTTCTGTATGACCTGCAACAGGTCAGTTTACAACAAAGGTACTTAAAATTAAAACATCACATAAAAATGTCATTTTAAACAAGAAACCTTATTTCTTCTCATCATACATTCATGCTCTGGAATATTTTTGTAAGATCACCACAAAATTGACTCAGCCCTTCCCTTAAAGATTCATTTGGTCATCCCTCCTGAGTCCATAGATGTTCTTGTTGCAGTTGAAAAGGCTAAGTGCTCAAGAACTGACCCAACAGCACTGAGGCACAGGAGTCCAGTGTGACGATAAAACCAGCCCTTCACCTGCTCATGACACAAAAGAGCACTATACATGTCCATTCAGGTATCACAGCCAAAAAAGCATCAGCATTTTATTTTGCAAAGGACGTTTCCAAGAATCTTGGCCGACGATGCTGATGAACCCCCTCAGTCATCCTGTGTAATTTGAAGTCTACAATGAAAATACAAGTCTGGCAAGTGTGATGAAGGAAACGATCACTGATGCTTAAGGGACACAGAAATATGAACTATAATTTCTTCCTTTAGGTTAGATTTCTGAACACTTTGTGTTGGAGGGAGAAAGGGTATTGATGTCATAGCAGCAAAGAGAAAGCCTAAAACCCAGGAAAGATAAAGCCCAAGTCATAAATGTTATTTGGAGCCCATTCAGAAGAGGAAGTATAAATTGAAGGAAGTGATTTGGTTCTAATGATTTAAAGATTATTTGAAGATAGTTTTATGAAGTTAGAAACCTCATTTTACAATTATATTTTTGCTCACTTCCACTTAGAAATGTAACCCTACATAGATATTTACATAAAAATGCAAAATCAAAACTCCCCAGAGATAACTGTAAAAAATATCCTTTCTTAGATTACTGTCTGTATACTGTCTTCCCGTTCATCATCGATTTGCTCGAGCGGGCACCAGTAACATCTCCATATGTCCTGTCTCATGCAAGTAGAGCCCAAGGGCAGCTGCTTGCTCCAGGAACATAAAGAGCCTCATCCCATTCCATCAGGTCATGGGAATGAGGTCTATAATTGTTACTGGTATTTGGCATATCAAATACGACATGGGTAGCTGGCCAGGCTCTGCCATGCGGGTAGCATACTTAGATTATACTTTAGAAAATATCAAAATGTGGGTATGTGCAGCAATGTGTATCTGAAATGATAATTTTATAAAACTAGATTTTGGTCTCATTTCTCACTGTTCTTTGTTTCAACAGTATATTTTTAGATCTAAAGCGCTTTGAATTTACTATGACAGTGTGCTTAATATCACTAGAATATAAAAGGACAGCTGGAAAATTGGGTGACGTGTATGATTTTAAAGCTTCTGCCCATTCTCCATGGATGCTGCCCTCTCTCTAGTGGAGGCTTCATATCTCAAGTATGTGACGAATGTGAAACTTGACAGGAAGGCAAATGCCAATTCTGTGCAATCTCAGTGACTCACAGTTCACACCGCTGCTGGGGAAGTGACTCTCCAAATCTCACTGTCACCAAGCGGCCTGCAGGAAAAGTGATGAGCAAGAGATGCTAAGAGTGTCGGGCTGAAGGTTTGTTGAAAGGGAAAGTCATAGTGACAGGATGGAAAGACCCTCACTATAGCCTTCTTTTTCAAAGGACTAAATCAAAAGCCAACTGAAGGACTACTGGTAAACCACAATGTTAAGAACCTATCAGTAATTAAAGGACTGCTCTCCTGACTTGCATGGGCTGAGAAATGCTGATTAACAAAAAAAGTCGTAGAGGCAAACCAGACTACATGTCCCTTTCCTGTTGTGGTAGACTGGCTAAAGTACTCTAATAGGAAAAGGCCAAACCCTCAGGGCTGACTAATTGTAAGATGTGTTCAAAAATACTGAAGGCTTTAGTGCCACCTTTATAATTTTATTTTTGCTTTTTTTTTTTTTTTGCTTTTTGGGTCACACCCGGCAATGCTCAGGGGTTACTCCTGGCTCTGCACTCAGGAATTACTCCTGGCGGTGCTTGGGGGACCATATGGGATGTGAACCTGGGCCAGCATAGGCCGGCGCGTGCAAGGCAAGCCCCCCTACCCGCTGGGCTATCACTCCAGCCCCTATAATTTTCTTTGATGTTACCTATCCAGACACTTGTAGATCTTCTTTTGGCTATTGGGTCACACCCAGTGGGCTCAAGGGATATGATGTGCCAGGGATTGAACCAGGGTTGGCCACGTACAAGGCAAGCACTGTACCCACTGTGCCTTCTTTCCAGCTTCACTTATTTCTTAGTTTATAATCACTATCATTATTTTTGCTTCCTCCTTTCTCCCACCCTCTTCCCATCTTCCCTTTTATATATGACCTCAACTAATACCATAGCTTTAAATATCACTTTTATTCTAGTGAATTCTAAACTTATTAGTAGACTGAAACATTGTCTCTCCAACATTTCCAGTTGCTGGCATCATTTTGTTCTGCTAAACCTGCAGTGTGCTGATTGGCTGTAACTGGCCACAGCCCTCAGCATCACTGAGTAACCTTTTACTTGCTTTAGTGCCTTGCTTTCTGTGAAGCTTCCAACAGACACTGTGTCTGCTACCTGTCCCCAGGAGGAAAGTGCCTCTTAAAAGCCCTAAGTTTTTAGCATTAATATTCAGGCTTGTTTACAAGCATATAAATAGGTCCTCTGGAAATACACCCAGACTTCAAGAAGGACTTCCTACTAGGAGTTTCAATAAATCATTAAAATTATTGATATCAGCATAGTGTTTTACTGTAGAGCTGTAACTAACATTGATTATAGTTAAGTATAAGTGAACTTTTTACATACAAGAAGAAAATGTAATTGCCATTACTGACAGGTCTGGTTGCTCCTATAGTTTACATCTAAGTATTTCTGTATCTGGAAAGTTTAAAAGTCAAGCTAGGTTAAGGTGAGAATTCTGAGACACAAAACTGTAGCTACTTCTCAGCCCCACATCAAACCATGTCAGAACAAAGAAACCTGAGGACAGAAGCATCTCTGGGAAAGAACTCACTGCTTGGGGGTCAATCCCTGGCCAAAATGATCCCTGAGCCTGCCAGGAGTAAGCCCTGAGCATAGCCTGGGGTGGTTCAAAATGGAAGGAAGGAAACAAGGGAAACTATAAGTTTCCTAGAATCCCATTACACTTAGAAAGTCCAAAAGTAAAGTTCATTTGTTTCTGAAAACTAATATAAAAAGGAGGACAATTCCAGATCAAAGTGGACACCTGACTTTTTTTCCATTGCTTCATTTTTTTTGTTTGTTGTTTCTTGGAACATCAAATAGTGCTCTTTTCCTTAAAGTTAATTTTGTTGTGTATCTATTACATGATGTTGGATGAGATTTTTTTTTCCATTCTAGTGAAAACTATGTAAATTTTAGCTGTGCTTCTAATAAACCACCTCTGGTTAAAATTTCACATAAAAATCTCATCTGACAGTTCTCTGTGCTTTCCAGTCTGTGATGGTGATTTGTCTTGCCTTTGCCAGGTTTCCCCTCACCCTACAGTCTATACCCAAACATTCTATACACCAACCTGAATGTCGGGTGAAAGTCTGGCACTGTTCTATGGTTCTAGCTGAGCCAAGCATGTTTGGATAAATTTGCACAGGATCAGAGACAGGAAAGAGATTGAAGTGTACGTCATGTCTGTAACTCACTTCACTTCCATTCCTGGCACCACATAGGTCGATTTGAGGATGCCAGCTTAAAGGCCACCAAGCTCCTCCAGAGCAGCTGAAGCATCCCCAGGCATTGAACATGGCCTGATTGGCCGAGAGTGGTCATGTAGATGTGGATAAAATGGCTGAAATGGGCCTGTAGCCCCTGTATGTAGAGTTGTCCAAACAAGACACCTTCTGCTACCATGCTCAATAGTGGATAAAGTACTCATTAAAGTGTGCTGGCTTCTTTGTTACTTGTTTCTAAATGAGCATTTAGACACCTGTAGTTGCCTTTAATAGACAAGAAAGGTTTGAAGTGGGTAAAACAACTGTCTGCAGCTCTTCTGCCAGGGAAGCAGAATGTGTGCCTTTCTCCTGAACAGAGAGTCCATCAGAGCTTTGCACTGGCTTCTGCTCACAGTTAATACTGGGCTTCTCCTGCTCTCTTCACATGGAACCCCTCATTGCTCTGGCAGTTTGGGGGTCCTTTCCAGTCTCCCAATCAGGTAAGTTTTGAGACTGACAAGTTGGTATTGCTCCTGTACTCAAATAACGATATTCAAGATATTAAGCCGTATCCTTTCTGTTCTCTAAAATAGGAAATTGAGGAAGATGAATTTAGTTGATTAGGGTATTATTAGACCAAGTTTCTGCATTGAGCCAATTGGCTTTAAACTAAGAAAACTATTCACAGTTCTTTGAGCCACAGATCTTATCCCTAATCCTGCAACTCCAGCAGAGGGCACGTGGCTGGCCACTTACCAGGAATGCTGAGAGAGGGGGCTGGCACAGACCAGAGCCTAACACTAATACCCTTCTAAAAATGGACACAGTTAAAAATTCAACAAATACCGCGGCTGAGGAATTCAGATGGTTTTCCCAAGGCTTGCTTTTATAGACAGAGCTGCAGTCAATCCCCATTTCTCCAATGAGAGAGAAGAGGCTCACAAAACTCTTATTCTGAATTAGAAGGATGGCAACAAGTTGGTAGGTATTTATACCTGAGCTGTTCCTCCTTTGTCCGATGGCACCATTTTGGGACACTGCTATTGCCCAGTTTTCTGATGCAACTCAGCCTGCACTCTCTAGTCTAAGACTCTGCACGCCGCTGTTGAATCATGAAGGGGGCTTCCTGCACATAGCATGCCACCAACATTTCTTCCTGCCACTCACTGCCTCCTCATGCAGACACCCACCTCCATTGTTCATTTACTGGGCTTCCTTAACTTTTGCTATTAGCCCATTTCTGCAGTCTATGGCTAAGTAACCGGGGTCAAGATGCAGCTATGAGGAAAGGACAGTTTCTTCCATTGTGCTGCATTCTGTGATACCCATAGAGAAACGGCTGTGAACTCTGTCCCCTGGTGTATCTAAGAGATCATTTCAGAGAGCATGAAACAGAATGTGCAAAGGAAGTAAACTCTTAGGATACATAGAAGTATATTTGCTCTCCTGAATAAGAAGTATATTTGCTCTCCTGAATAAATTCAAGCACGCAAAAGCATCACTAACTGAAGCAGACTGTGATTAGGTTGTCTATAGCGCTCCCAGCATCTTTTAAGGCCACTGTTCATGCCCCCTGAATCTTTTCTCCCAACAACAATCAGAGGTAACTTTAAATCAGAAGACCAGTGAAGCAGTTATTGACTGTTGCTTTGCTTACCAGTATGGAACAGCGACCAGCCCTAATACTTTGCAATTGTCCTAGGTAAAGTGAGTTTTATCACGGGCCTAACAGATATAAGAAATAAATCCAGGCCATTTCTGGGGGCTCACATCATAATTATCCAGCACCATCAGGCTGAAGCTGCCATTCATATTCCACCAGTGTTAGCAGAACAGCACATGAAGTGAACTCTCGCCTGAAATGGGAGAAGAGCCAAAGTGATAGTACAATAGGTAGGGTGTTCGCCTTGCAACCTGGGTTAGTTCCCCAGCACCACATCTGGTTCCCCGAGCCCACCAGGAGAGAGACCTGAGGCAGGAGGAATCCCTGAGCACCATGGGATGTATGGCTCCCACAAAACAAAAAAGAGAGAAACTGATTCAGTTCTAGACATATTCTAGGAGCTGAGCATGACACATGACATTTCTAAAATGTTGCTCAATCAGTAGCCAGAAGGTAAGAACCATATTTCTGATGGATAGATGATAATCGGTCAGTACCACCAGCCACCATATCACAAATATAATAATATAAATAATATAATTAAATTATTATATAATAAGTTATTATATAATATATTTATATATTCTAATTAGCCACCATACCACAAAGGCTTGACCACCAGGGTAGTGACTAGAGCTGTGAAAAAATATGAACATCACTGACTCCAGTAAATTTTCTAGCACCGAGGGGTCAGAAGTGTATTAATTGTAACAAAAGTGGAATCTAGTGGTTTCCAGAAGCACATGTCTAAGCTGAAGAAATTGCTACATTTCAACTGAGTCAGTTTACCTAAACAAATGACAAGCTTCTGCTCCCAAAAATACGATACTGACTACTCTGGTATTTGATCACTAAAAAGAGCTGCTGAAAGGCTAAACTGACAATTCCCATTTTGGTAAAATTCTATACCTTCCCTTGAGCCATTAAAAAAAGTTTGACCCTAAGTCTAAGGACACATATCTTAGTTGCTGCTTCTACACATGCTGCATGGAGATTTCCTTGGGTTATTTTAACCTCAGACCTGGTTCTCTCATTGTGGAGAACAATTTCTCTCCACAACTAAAGGGATTATAAAGGCACTGACTTAAGCAGATTCTTTGTAAGGAAGTGCTTTCCCTTTGACATATGCTTTCTCCTTACTTAGTGGTCATTGCCCCAGTCAGTAAGGTCGGATTTCAGTAAAGAGCAAAGTGTAGGGCAGGTTAGGAAGGAAAGATGAATATAGCTCTTCTGAAACCTTTTCAGAAGCTGGTAAAGTCTGCTCGTGAACAGGCCTTGGCTATGCAGCGCCAGGGCGAGGAGGACATGGTGTCTAAGGATGCACTAGGAAGTCTCTTGATCTGACTCTTCACCATCCAGGACTTATCTAAAACAGGCATCCCAAATGAACAGAAAATGAATTATGAATGAATGACTTCATAGAGCTTGGGATAAGTGAAGATGACACTCCAGGGTAAGTTAAGATGACAGAACTACATTTTGAAAGTTGAACAAGAGACCAAAAGATTCAAAATTGATCATGCCACCAGTGACCTTTCAGTAAGACTAAGTAACCCAAAGGATGAGGACATTAAAGTGCAGCTGACCTTATGGTGGATGGCAGGGGTCAACCGAGAATCTAGAGGTGTTGCCTACTGTAGCCAGGGGTGATAGTTAAATGCAGTCAGCAGAGCCTCTGCGTAGCAGTCAAAAGATATTACCTGTAATGTCATCATGTAAGTATCAGAGACCAACATAAATGGGATGCATATATAATAAGTGTCTTCATATTAAGTAGGGAACCATGACCCACAGGGTTACATCACCTTACTACACATGGTCGTCTTGGTGGACAGTCATGCTTTCTTTATACAACCACAATAGATTTAAGTATAGCAGGGTCATGCATGTTGCCACAAGCAAAGCCCTCTCTCTACACACCTGAACCAGTTCTCACACTCAAGCACATACTTCAGCAAGAGGTTGAGTATTCCTTTGAGACATCTGCGATTTCAGAAGTGAAACTAGTACAGCCACAGGCCTGTGGGTATTTTCCCACCTTACATAGATGATAGGAATTTTAAATCTTACTCAGGACTACTAGGTAAAGGTCTCAACTATCATAAGACTTGGTGTTAAGAAGGAGCCCAGGGAAGAATCAGAATTCTGGCTGTTGGTAGACAGGCATGTCCAGTATCTAATCAGTTTTCTAATAGCTACTGTCTTCACTGTTCACCTTATGGAGTAAGAACTATCATACAAGGCAAAGGGAAAGCCTGAGACCCGTTCAAAATCACACTAACTGTTCAAAAAGCAACATCTTAGAAGCAGTGGCAGAATATTATTCACGCAGATTTCAGATGAAAAGGTTGCAGAAATTATATTTACTTTTTAATGTATTCACAAGTTGGCTTCCACAGGAAAATACCAGTGTGCATGAAAAAGTAATTACAGCAACACAATCACAAAACAAATGCCAGATGTGATCAGCTTACTAGCATGAGTCAACAAAACCTCTGGCCTGGTAACTGGTGCTTCCGACGCCCCTGTAAGGAGGAAGGACCACCCACACACACAGGTGTGATAGAAATGGGTAGAAAGAAATGTGCAAAGGTGGTGATATGGGGCAAGGGGTCCCAGGGAGGGGATAGCACAGACGTATATACCTGACCCAGGCGATGTCAAAGAGGAGCTGAGGTCCACACTGCCCATCGTCCTGGAGAACAACTGAGAAACACAGTTCCCACCTCCATCCCTGCTGGGAAATCTGGGAATTCAGGGAGAGGTAAACAGGGCCATGAATACAAGCTAGTTCTCCATTGCCTTCCCAGACCCACCAAGCACAGTAACTACAGTGGTTGGCTGCCCTCTGTGGAGCCCTTCATGGCTGACACAGAAATTGACACCGGCCTACGTTATTTACAAAGCCAGTAGAGCAACACAAACAAAAACAAGACAAAACAGTGCCACCTGCTGGAAAACAAAGGATAAGGAGTTCAGCAATAAATTGCATGAGAGGGCATGATCCTTAACACCATG
The DNA here is from genome assembly GCA_021461705.1 of Cryptotis parvus. Lineage (NCBI taxonomy): Eukaryota > Metazoa > Chordata > Mammalia > Eulipotyphla > Soricidae > Cryptotis > Cryptotis parvus. Next base: position 47,441 of record JAJIBD010032905.1, on the reverse strand, counting down.
GGGTGGGGGCTGGAAGAGACTTGCAATAAAAAAAAATAATAACTAGTAAGCCTGGAAAATATAAACCAGAAAAACTTGCAGACAAAGAAAAAACATGATAGTAACTTGAAATATCAAGGGAACATATCACAAGCAGAGAACAATTGCCCAGACTCCAACTTCAAAGACATGGAAAATTATGTATCAGGTAGAGTTCAAATTATCATGAAGAAATGTAAAGGGATACATGAAGAGCCAAAAAGAAATTTACAGAGATTCAGAACAGCAAATCAAAGAGATAAAATAACTCAGAATATATTAATAGTCTTAGAAACTATTTCACAACTTTCAGGTTGTGAAAAAATAACATATAAATCAAGTATGTTACAAAAATATCTGGAAACTAGAAAAATGTAGATACTCAAAAACAAATGTAGAAATGACTAGTCAGAGAAAAGAGAACAATTAAAAGATTAAAAAGGTGAGAAATCATTACTAAACCATCCAATTCCATTGAGAAAGACAGCATGAGGAAAATGTACATGATAGAATGAACAGAGAAAGTAACTAGCTTACCAGAGTGATAGCTCAGTGGATAGGGCATTTGCCATGCATTCAGCTGACCTTGGTTCAATCCCCAGCATCCCATATGGTCCACCGAGCACCGCCAGGAGTAATTCCTGAGTGAAGAGCCAGGGTAACCCCTGAGTGTTGTCGGTGTGACCCAAAAAGCAAAAAAAAAAAAAAAAAAAAAAGTAACTGTGCTTAAATCATAAATGAGAAACATTCCAAATTTGAGGAAGAAACTGAAAATACAAATTTATGAAACTAAGAGAACACTTGACCTTATAAACCCAAAGACAACAACAAGATACATATTAGCAAAACTCTTGAAAGTCCAAACAAAGATTACTATAGATTACTAAAGATACTAAGATGCTATTACTCAAGGTAATAGCATCGGGTTTTCAGACATCATAGCAGGAAGTCAAGTGTAATGATATATTCAAAATACCCAAAGACAAAAACTTCCAGTCGAGGTCAATATCCTGCAAGATACTCCTTCATATATAAGAAACGTAAAGGGTTTCCAACCCCTTCCCCTCTCTTCTAAAAGTGAATGAAGAGTTTTATTTAAATTCAAGTTTGCAGAATTGTTGAACAGAACAATCAACACTACCAAAGAATAGTTAAATGACAGAAATATTCATATTACCATCACCCTAAATAAAGATGCACTGCACTATCAAAACAATCCCAGAGCGACAGTACGGCAAGCATGGCACTGGCCTTGCATGCTGCTGACCCCCAGCATCTCATATAGTGCCCTGAGCACAACCAGCAATAATTCCAGAGTCAGGAGTACCTTCTGAGCACCGCTGAGTGTGTCCCTACCTCCCATAAATCTCACAGCTTAATCTATTTCATCCATCTTAGATGCATGAAAAATATAATTTAACTATATGTGGCCTATGACATCAGAACCCATGAGGTGAGGTAAAAGTTGCAGCACCAACAGGGAACTTTGTTGTCACTCTAATTCCTACTTAGGAAACAAGCAGGAGCGAAATATTAGTAAATTTTAAGTGCAAAAATAAATATGTTAAAATATTTCCAGGAAAATCAAAACTTATATTTGGAGGTCAGAGACATCAAGCACATAACTGTATAAAAAACACTGGATTAATAGCTCAAATTAGATGCAAAAATCCTCAACGGAATGCTAGAAAATGCATTAATTCCTCAACAGGATGCTAGCAAATGGATTAAACAATATATTAAAAGAATCACAGCCCAAGGTCAAGTAGATCCAGTGGAACTTATTCCAGGTTGGTTGGTAAGGATGGATCCACTTATGCAAATCAACAAGCATGATTATACCTTGTCAACAAAAAAAGCCAACATATTGTCATCTCAATAGAAGTAATAATAAAATGTTTCCACAAGATTGAAAATCTTGTTAGAAACCCTTAAGATGGGCCAGAAGATAATACGGTTGATAAGTTGCCTTGCATACAGCTGATCCAGGGTTCGACCATCCAGTATAATTCCCTGAGTCCCACCCGAGTGGTCCCTAAGAGCCAGGAGAAAGACCTGGGTGTGCCTACAGCCAAACACACACACACAAACACACACAAATTAACACACTCAATAGGTACCCAAAATTAGATGGTGCGTCATTATAGTGGAACAGATGTTGACTATTAAAGTTCTCATTAAAATCAAATTAGAAAGGCTCATACACTCCCAAGCTTGGTTTGCATATGTATAGCTGAAGGTATATGATGGCAAAGTGGACCAGAATCAGAGGTGAGATTATCATTAGTGAACAGATTCCCCCAAGCAGCAGTGCACACCAGCTGTCATTACTAAATGTGGGCCTGACCCAGCATCAGGATGAACAAGAAAGTAAAAATAACAATTTTAGTCAAAGTTGACAATTATGTTTCTGGAGGAAACCAAATGAGACAAAAAGCCAAATGTTCTGGTGTTTTAGAGCCACATTTTTTACCTTTCCCCCACTGTGCCCCATTCCAATCTTGAACTGCCTGTACTCCCTCTGTCCAATTGGTTGCCTCCTAGTCTCAGACTGTGATCCCCTTTCTATGTGATTTTCTCCTGTGGCCCTCTTGAAATACCCTGAGGACCATAGGGGTCAATTGGCTTCCATTTGAGAAACACAGTTTAGGCTACCAGCAGTTCTTCTACCAGCCAAACCCCCTTCTCTCCTCTGTTGGATGACAGACTTAGCTAACTTGGGAGCTTTGCTCACAGCTTAATCTATTTACATGTTCTTTTTTAATTTTTTTTTTCTTTTTGGGCCACAGCCGGCAATGCTCAGGGTTTCTCCTGGCTCTGCACTCAGGAATTACTCCTGGTGGTGCTATTACTCCTGGCAGTGCTCGGGGATCATATGGGATGCCGGGATCTAACCCAGGCCTGCATGGGCCCGGCCACGTGCAAGGCAAACACCCTACCCGCTGGGCTATTGCTCTGGCCCCTATTTACATGTTCTTAAGCCAAGATTCATTCTAATGAGATCTTCTTCTATGTAAACACTGATAGAGGGTGTGGCAGTTACAGAAGTCACCTTGACTCTGAATAATTTTTGACTTATACATCTACTAAGAATGTTATCTAGATTGGGCACAAATCTTCTTTATACCCACTGCACCCAGCAAGGGACAGTTAGAATTTACCTACCAGGAGACTGCCACCCTGGCTACATTGAGACTAAGATTATAGGAAGCATCATAGCAGTTTGCCCTCAAGCAGCTGAGCGTGACCCTTTCAGTGTACAGAGATCAAGATAGTCAGAATCACCATGGTGCAGATATTAAATAAGTAGGACCTTGTGGTTACCATCTAGATTACATGAAGTTCATGAAATTAAGATGCATTACCTTAATACATCTTAAAGCCCCCTAGCCAGTGTTTTACATAAGAGATAATCTCAGAAGAAGGGATTAGTCCTTGGCATGCTCCTTTGTTTATACCTGTAATAGGGTGTGGCACCACCCTTCTATACTCTTCTACTATCTAGAAGCTGTTTAGGGTTCTTTGTTGACAGGACCCTCCTTGTCAACAGTTAGGATTACTTTGGTGTATATAAGGGGACTGACTTGAGGCACTTACCCCCTTCTTTTGGGTAGGACTCTCTCTGGGGTAAGATCCTCTCTCTTTGGTGGGAATCTTGGGCTCTCTTGTATGGTCTAAGTTCTGACCAGAGCTAGAGTTCTTTCATGAACTAGAGTTCTGTCCTGATACTGTCGGGGACTCCAGTGGCTCCCGACACTCCTCCATCAGGGAAGACTGTGTTCATCTAGGCCTAGTGAAAGATGGGGATGTTCTAGCAAAGGCCTGGAAGGAATAGAGAACTGCGGTAGCAAAAGAGACTGAGGGGCAGGTTGGAGCTCTCCCTGTGGGATTTATCCACGCCCATTGCCCACTGACAGTACTGTGATTAACTGATATTTAAAATTTCATCTCCATCATCATCCCCTCCCCATCCTTTTGTAGCCAGAGAAACAAAAGGAACTCGGAGGTCAAAGCCATTGCACAATCTTTAGGAAAATGATAGATCTAACACTTATGGAGGGAAGGTGGAGAGTGGGGAATTCTGCAGACAGCCCTAACAAAAATTGAATGGAATTCTTCAGAGAAAGTAACACATTTCCAGAGAGCAAACATAAAGATATAGAATTGATAGGAGGGAACAGACCAAAAACAAAGCAAAACTTAAAAAGGATAAAACCTATAGCAGTGAGAAACACATTTAATATGTAAGCAAAGAACTATGTGAATGAAGAGAATGAAAGCATTTTTTTTTAATTCCAGAATGCTACTTAGGAGTACATGGAATGAAATTCAATATGATATTGAAAGTGTAACAAGAAGATGCAATCTTACAGAGAAAAAAATATAAGAAATTAGTATAAAATAACTTGATGAGGAGACAAAAAAAAGGTCTTAGAACATAAATAAGATGACATAAATAAGAAAATGTACCAAAAAATAAAAAAAAATCAATCAGTTAGCAGAGCACCAGAAGATGAATGGAGAAAAGATACAGGACCATATTTGAACAACAAATATCTGATAACTTACCAATCCTATGAGAACAGTTGGGTCCTGGAGAGCTAGAACAGTGGGTAAGAGGCTTGCCTTTGTGTATGCTGGCACTCCAGATGGTCCCTGAGCTTTGCTAGGAGTTATTCCTGGCATAAAGCCAGGAGTAAGCCTGTGCATTTCTGGGAGTAACACAAAAATAAAAATAAAAGCAAGACCTATGGAAAGAAATAGAGATGTTGAAGCTCAGAGAAGACCCACTTTTTAAAATCCAAATTGATGTACACCAAGATATACCATTGTCAAAGGATCAAAATCAAGAGCTAAAAAAACTGGCGACTGCAAGGGAAAATAAAAAAAACCACATGGTCGTATCATTAAAAATGATAAAATAATAAATGATAAACATGATATTTTTATTTGCAAAATAAAAACCACATGATCATACTATTAGATGAGGATAAAGGATTTGACAAGATCCAGAACCCGTTCATGAAAAAAAACTCCACAAAGGGAGTTGAAGGAACTTTCCTCAATATAGTGAAAGTTATCTACCAAAAGCCTACAGAGAGCATCATTCTCAATGGGGAAAAAAACTGAATACCTTCCCCCTAAGACCAGAACAAGACAAGGTTGCCCACTCTCACCACTTCTATTCAATATAGTACTGGGAGTACTTCCATAGCAATTAGGAAAGAAATAGACATTAATGTCATCCATATAGGCAAGGAAGAAGTCAAGCTATCATTATTCACAGATGACATAATATACCTAGAGAACCCTAAACTCCCATCCAAAAAACTCCTAGAAACAATAGATATTTATAGTAGAGTGGCAGGGTACAAAATCAATACCCAAAAGTCGGTGGTTTTCCTATATACAAATAATAAAAGAGAAGAAAAGGATATTAAGAAAACAATTCCATTCCCAATTGTGCCACAGAAAATCAAATACCTAAGAATCAGCTTAACCAACTGTGTAAAGGACCTGTACAAAGAAAACTACAAGACATTGCTCCAATAAATAAAAGAGGACACGAGGGAATGGAAACACATTCCCTGCTCATGGATGGAGAGAATTAACATTATCAAAATGGCAATACTCCCTAGCACTTTGTACATATTCAATGTGGTCCCTATAAGGGATATACATGATAACCCTGCCGTGTATGTATGGCAAGACACAAACTTTCATATGACTAAAAGTTTAATAACTGCCAGTCAAGTATACTTTACCCAGTCAAATTATCATAAAAACATGAAGAAATAAAAGCTTTCCAGACAATTAAAAGCTAATTGAGTTTACAACCATCAAACCCCCTCTTGAAGAAATGTTGAAATGTTCTTAGTAAAAAAAAATCACAAAATAGAATAGGAGATTAAATAGATATATAGTAAGACAGACACACACAATAGTGAAATGAAACAATAATACAAGATAAAGAGGAAGCAAAGACATAACTCATAATTGATGTTGGGTTGACACCAGGGTAAAATGTTTAAAAATATGTTGTGGGGGAGCATAAAAATACCCCTGGAGTGGGCAGAGACACCTAATTGGGTTTGTTTTTCTCAGTCAGGGGAAAAATGTCATATGGCCCTTTGTTTATTCCCGTTTAATGTCTGGGTTGGTGTCCAATACTATTTCCTGTTTTGGACACTAAAAATATATTTGGGGTGTGGGGAACACTTCATGGTGCTTAGGGGCATGCCTACATCTGTCCTTAAAGGTCATTTTGGCAGTCTCAGTGGTGCCATATGTGGTGCTCAGATTGAATAATGGTAAGCTATAGGCAGGGCAAAAGCCTTAACTCCTTGTCTGGTCTCTGAGGCCTTGTTTTTTTTTTTTTATTTGTTTGGTTTTAGAGTCAGTGAGATCTAGAGATAGCTCACAAGACCAGGGTGCATGCCCTGTGTATGGAAATCCTCCAGTTTAATTGCTGGCACTCCATTGCCCTCAGCGCCACTGGTTCTGAGAATTGGTCCTGCACTGAAAGGTCTGATCCACACTGCCAGAGGAAAGCACTGGTGAAGACATCATGATATTAGCTTTATAATTTTTAGGCATAGAAAATATGATATAATTCCACTGCGTGGGACTACCAAAAAATTGGGGCAGAATTATTTAGAAGAAAAAAAACAAATAAATGGAGAAATCACCAGGAAAAAATTACCTATGTGAAAATCCAGAAGCAAAATGAATAGAAACAAACAAATATAAAACTACTAGAAAATAAAGTACAGATTGTTTCCCAAACCATTGTCCTTTGAAACGTGCCTGGAAGGGAAGGAAGGTTCTAGCCCTGGCCCATCATCCCAGCACAGCCTCGCAAGAAGCCAGAGGAACCCCCCCACACCATGAGGGCTGCCATTTTACACATCTATTGTCAGAGCTCCACCATCAGAACAGCTGATCACAAGCCTGGCTTGTCAGAGACCCACCCTACAGCAGTCTTTTTCAAGCCCAGCCCAGGTACACTGCTCCAGAGACTCACATACATGGGGCAGAGCTGCTACCAGCTCTCCTTGTGCCCAGCTGATCACGAGGCACCCAGAAGGGCAGGCAGGTTCTAGCCCTGGCCCGCCATCCCAGCAGAGCCTTGCAAGAAAGCCAGAGGAACCCTGACACCATGAGGGCCACCATTTTCCACATCTGGACTCCCCACTTGTCAGAGCTCCTCCCAGCAGAAGAGCTGATCACAAGCCTGGCCTGCACAGCCATGCAGTTCATCAATAAATGCACAAGATCAGAGGCGATTACAAGTGTTCCACCCACACGTTAGAGCCTGGGAAGCTACTCGTGTTGTATTTGATATGCCAAAAACCAGTAACAATTATAGACTTAATTCCCATCACCTGAAGGAATGGTTTGAGGCTCTTCATGTTACTGGAGCGAGCAGATGCCCTTGGGCTACACTAGCATGTGAAAGGACATATGGAGATGTTACTGGTGTCTACTTGAGCAAATTGATGAACAATGGGAAGACAGTTGATAAAAGTGAAGAAAATAAAGACAGAATGGCATTGTTAGCCCTGCTTATCAATAATTACCTTAAATGGGAACTCACCAATCAAAAGATGTATAGTGGCCTGCTGGATTTGAAAAAAAAATATCCATTGATAACTATGCATGTAGGACTTTTACTTAAAATATAAATCAAAGTCATTGTGAAAGAAAACTGATGTTCTAAGCCAATAACAGAGAAAAGAATGGGAATGCTTTCACAAAAAATCAGGAACAAGATAAGAATTTGCACTCTCAACACTACCATTCAACATATTGTTATAATGCCTAATAGGAGCAGTTTGGCTGGAAAGTAGTTTATAAATTTGAAAATAAGAAAAACACTTTTCAGATGAGCTCATTTTTTGGGTGCACACAAAGTCTCAGTACTTATTTCAACAAAAAACAATTAGCCATAATAATCAAATACAGTAAAATGGCAGCTTACAGAATTAACATGCGCAGGAATTACAGCTGTTCAGGAGGAAGAGAGCGGCATAGAACACCTTCAATAGCATCAAAGAAATAGCTAAAATGACAAAGAACCTTTGGCTCCAGGCACATCTCTTTGACTTCACCATTCTCCCCACATTAACATACATAGAGAAACAGGTGATATGCTCTTGCCACTGACCTTACTGATATATCTGGGAACTAGATTTCAAACACAAAAGATATAAACAAATAGGACTACTTCAAACAATGATGCTGTGTAGTGAAAGAAACAGTCATAGAAATGGAGAGACATCCTACTGAATAGGTGCAGAGATCTACATATCCTAGGTCCTATAAAAGATTTGTAGCCAAAATCAACAAAGGACTTGTAGAACTCAGCAAGAAAAAGAAAGCATTTTTAAAAGTAGGCAGATCTGAACAGTCAACACTTTTCCAGAGAAGACATACAGATGGTTAACAGGCATATGAAAAGATATTCATCTTCTCCTATTAAAGAATTACAAATCAAAACAACAATGAGCTTTCACCTCACATCTGTGGGGTTGGCTATACTCCAGAGACAAAGAACAAGTGCTTAGGAGAATGTGGAGGAATGAACTCTTGCACATAGCTGATGGGATTGTGATTTTGTCAGTTATTATGTAAAGCAGAATGAAGGTGCGTTGCAAAAGTTGCCATGTTATCTAATGATCTAATTTTGGAGATTTTTACTCAAAAAATTGACTCAATTTGAATAAATGAAGGTGCCCCCAATTTTATTGCAACATTTATAATAACTTAATTCAGGGAACAATCTATGTGGCCATCAAATGATAAAGATGTGATATATATATATATATTTATATACATATTACATATATATAATTTACAAAAACACACATAGTGAAATACTATTTAGCTATTTAAAAAATAAAAATCCTACCCATTTTAGTAATATGGATGGACTTAGAGGGTATTTCTAAGACTTATTTCAATTTCTTATTGAAATAAGTCATACAGACTTATTTCAATTTCTTATTGAAATAAGTCATACAGACTTATTTCAATTTCTTATTGAAATAAGTCATATAGACTTATATTAATTTCTTATTGAAATAAGTCATATGGGGAAAAGCAAACATTGTACAATTCATATGTAGTATATATAGAAAAGAAACCATGCAACTGGATCAAAAGAATGAATATTTTACTCTGAGACCTAAAAGGAAAACAGGTGCTAAATCCATTAACGGGCCAATTGATAGTGAAGGGCATAATTGGACTTTCTAGTGGTGAACTTAATGTAGCATATACAGATGTTGCTTAATAATGATGTGCACCTGAAACATACATAGTGTAATGTAATGTAACTTCAATCTTAAAAAGCTAGATTATCACATCAAATAAGGTCAATGGGATAATTTTATGGAAAAGTGCTCTGCTATGTTTAAGTGCTCTAATGATTTTAGTTAAATTAATTCAACTAATTCCATAAATTCACACAGCTCAAACAGAACTGAGCATCTCAACTGCTAAGAGCTAGGAAATTGAGTAAATGAATTAATTTTCATATGTGATATTTTAAGAAAATATACTAAACCCATAATAATATTAAATCGAATTTTTTAAAATACATTTAAAATTTAATACCTCACATTTCATACTAGTATATAAAATACAACAGATTATTCCATGTTGAATGTGTGTTATAAAAAAGGTTACTTAACAATGCTTTAAATGTATATCAAATTTACTATATGTGACTAAATAAATCCTAGAACCTGAAATAATAAAATCCCCCTTCAATTTATAGACAAAATGATTTTACTATGAATGAATGTTATGCATTAGTTACAATGAGGAAACATAGCTGTTGTAAAATCTATTGATTGTGACTACTTCCAAAATCCATCTGGTTCATGCAAATACATCATTAAGTGACTAGAAAAGGTTTAGTATTGTGAGTAATCTGTAAGCATTGAGTCTTCTAAATCTTTTTATTCTGTGTCTATAAAAAAAAGTGTTTGCTACATAAGCACTAGTGATTATACACAGCAACATGAATTATATATTCAAATTTCTTTTATTTTTTTATATAATTCCTAATTTGGAGTGCACGGATTTTGATTATAGAAAGTTTATTTATACATTCTTTAAATATATACATGTTATTGGAATTTTTTTTATATTTTATTATACCACTCATGTAGATATACAATTACAAAGAAGTTCATGTCTGAGATTCAGTCTTACAGTGTTCCAGCACCCATCCCTACACCATTGCCCATTTCCCACTACCGTGTTCCCAATTCCCTCTCTCCCTCCCCTAGCCTGCATCTATGGCAGGTTAGGTTCTTTATTCTCTCTCTCTCTCTTTCTTTCTCTCTTCCTTCTCTTATATACTGTGGATTAAAATACATACATTTAGAGGTTATCATGCGTATCATGCGTATCTTTTTTGCCTGTATTCAATGCTCGGTTCTAGGCTGGAATTATCACTTTTGACAATTATTGGCACAGGGTTCTCTTTTCTGCCTTACCTAACCTCTGACTTCCACAGGATTGTGGTAGATTGGAATTATTTTTACCAGTAATCTTTTTGTTTGTTTGTTTGTTTTTTGGGTCACACCTGACAATGCTCAGGGGTTTCTCCTGGCTCTGCAATTCCAGAATTACTCCTGGTGGTGCTCAGGGGATCATATGGGATGCCGGGGATCGAACCCGGGCCGGCATGGGCCAGCCGTGCAAGGCAAACGCCCTACCCGCTGGGCTATCGCTCTGGCCCCAGTAATCATTTGAGATGTAGTTGTAACTTCCTGAGATCACTAATATTTTTTTATAAAAATTTTCAGTGAATATGAAAAAATCTGAACTGTGAATTTGCATCAAAATAAATTTCCTAAAATGGAACAGTGTGCTAACAATTGTCGAGGGTACTAATGCCAACCTAGAACTGAGCATTAAATAGAGGCAAAAGATACACATGACAACCCTTTAATGTATGTTCTGTAATCCATAGTCTGAGGGGGAAGGAAAAGAGAAAGAGAGAGAAATGGAAAGAAATAAAGAACCTGCCATGGAGGAGGGCTGGGGGGGGGGAGGGAACCAGGGACATTGGTGGTGGGAGATGGGCACTGGTGGCGGGATGGGTGTTGCAACACTGTATGACCAAAACCCAAATATGAACTTTTTAATTGTATATCTTTTGTAATTGTAAAAAAAAAAAAAATTTTAAAAAATTGAAGCTTTTGGTATAAATTTGGTAATTTTTCCAAAATGTTACTTCCTATAATTTCACATTATGAATTTTTATGTATGCTTATGTATACATACTACTATCAATAAAGCCAGATTCTGTGTGAATGTTTAAAAGACTGAAATAGAAATCTTCAAAAACAACATTATGAGGTTTAAAAGGATTATTAGATATCCACTCAGTGTATGTACTGTAAACCTTGACATGCAAAAGAGAGAAAAGGAGAGAGAGAAAGAGAGAGAGCAAGAGAGAGAGAGAGAGAGAGAGGAAAAATACCTGCCATAGAGGCCAGGCTGGGGGAGGGGGAGGGAATCAGGAGACATTGGTGGTAGGAAATGGGCACTGGTGGAGGGATGGGTGCTGCAACGTTGTACAATTGAAACCCAATCATAAAAAGGGTTGTTAATGTCTATCTAACAGTGATATAATAAAAAAAAAAATCTAAATAGATATATAAAAGAATGATTAAATATTGTGTGATATTTTCAAAATGTACATTGGAATTCCAAAAATAATTTATTCTAAAATATTTTTATTCCCTGCACCATTTGTTGAAGAGGCTTTCCCTTGCTCCATTTTGTACTTTTTGCTCCTTTATCGAAGATTAATTGTTCATGTATTTGAGGCTGGCTGTCAGGATACTCAACTCTATTCCATAGGTCCACAGGTCTGTTTTTATTCCAATACCATGCTGTTTAATTACCACTGCTTTGTAGTAGACTTAGAAATTGGGAAAGCTGATGCTTCCCATCTTCTTTTTCCTAAGGATTTCTTTTAGCTATCGTGGGGGATTATTATTCCAAAAACAAATTTCAGGGGTGTTTGGTCAATTTCTATGAAGAATATCATGGGTATTCTTATAGGGATGGCATTGAATCTGTATAAAACTCTAGGGAGTATTACCATTTTGACACTGTTGATTCTCCCAATCCATGAGTAGGGAATGTGTTTCCACTTCCTTGTGTCCTCTTTTATTTCTTGAAGTAATGTTTTGTAGTTCTCTTTGTAGAGGTCCTTTACGTTCTTTGTCAAACTGATTCCTATATATTTAATTTTCTGTGGCATAATTGTGAATGGCATCGTTTTCTTAATATCCCTTTCTTCTCTTTATTTGTATATAGAAAAGCCACTGAATTTTAGGTATTGACTTTGTACCCTGCCACTCTACTATAGGTTTCTATTGTTCCTAGCAGCTTTTTGGTAGAGAGTGTAGGGTTAGCTAGGTGTAATACCATGTCATCTACAAATAGTGATAGCTTGACTCTTCCTTGCCTATCTTGATGCCCTTAATGCCCTTTTCTTCTCTGACTGCTATGGCAAGTACTTCAAGTACTGTATTGAATAGAAGTACTGAGAGTGTGCAACCTTGTCTTGTCCCCAATATTAGTGGGAAGGCTTTTAGTTTTTCCCCATTGAGAATGAACTCACTGTGGGCTTTTGGTAGATGGTTTTGACTATCTTGAGTAAGGTTCCTTCAATTCCCATTTTCTGGAGGGGTTTAATCATGAACGGGTGTTGGATTTTGTCTAACGCTTTCTCTGCATCATTTGATAGAATAATATGTTTTTATTTCTTCTCTTAAAGATATGATGTATTATGTTGATTGACTTGCGAATGTTGAAGCATCCTTGCATTTTTGGGATGAATCCTACTTGGTTATGATGTATAATCTTTTTGATGAGTCTTTGGATTCTGTTTGCTGGTATTTTTTTGAAGATTTTAGCAACTGTGTTTATCATGAGATTGGTCTGTAGTTTTCTTTTTCTCTGTTGTCTATGCCTGCATTGGGTATCAGGGTGATGTGTGCCTCATAGAAGCTATTTGGGAGTGTTTCTGTTTTCCTGGAATAGCTTGAAAAGTATTGGCAGTAGGTCTCCTTAAAGGTTTGGAAGAATTCACTAGTGAATCCATACGGACCTGGGCTTTTGTGTTTGGGCAGACTTTTAATTACGGTTTCAATTTCCTCAATGCTAATAGGCTTATTCAGGTATTGCAGGTCTTCTTGTTTCAGCCGTGGTAGGTTATAGGACCTCAAATTTATCCATTTCTTACAGTTTCTCATGTTTTGTGACATACATGTTCTCAAAGTAATCTCTGATGATCTTTTGGATTTCTTTGGTTTCTGTTGTGATGTTCCCTTTTTTTCATTTCTGATTTCTGTTTATTTGGGTTCTCTCTTTCCCTGTCCTTACAAGTCTTGACAGTGGTTTGTTGATCTTGTTTATTTTTCAAAGAACCAGCTCTTGGTTTCATTAATCTTTTGGAATTTTTTTGGTTTCCAGTTCATTGATTTCCTCTCTAAGTTTTATTATTTCCTTCTTTCTACCTGGGTTGGGCTCCTTTTGTTGGTCTTTTTTAACATTTTTGAGCTGTAAAGTCAGGTTAAATATGTGAGCCCTTTCTACTGGGGAGCTACATATAAAAAATGAATTTGGACCACTGTCTAACACCATGCACAAAAATCAGATCAAAATGGATTAAAATCTCAATATCAGATCTGAATCCATAAAGTACATCGAAGAAAACATAGGAAAAAACCCTTCATGACACTGAAACTAAGGACATCTTCAAAGAAGAAACACCACTAACAAAACATCTGAAAGAAAAGATAAACATATGGGACTACATGAAACTAAAAAAGCTTCTGCACCTCAAAAGAAACAATGACCAAGATACAATGACAGTCCACAGAATGGGGAAGAATATTCAACCAATATCCATCTGATAAAGGGTTAATGTACAGGATATTTCAGGCACTGGTAGAACTTTTACAAGAAGCAAACAGCCAACCCCATCAAAAAATCGGGAGAAGAAATAAACAGAAACTTCAACAAGGAAGAAATTCAAATGGCCAAAAGACATGAAAAAATGTTCATCATCATTAGTCATCAAAGAGGTGCAAATCAAAACAATATTGAGATATCATCTCACACCACAGAGACTGGCGCATATCCAAAAGAGCAAGAACAACAAGTGCTGGCGTGGATGCGGGAAAAGGTGACTCTCATCCATTGTTGGTAGGAATGTTGACTGGTACAGCCTTTTTGGAAAACAATATGGACGTTCCTCCAAAGACTAGAAATTTTTTTAAGTATTTTATTATACCACCGTGAGATATACAAATAAAAAGATATACAATTAAAAAGTTCATATTTGGGTTTTGGTCATACAGTGTTCCAGCGCCCGTCCCTCCACCAGTGCCCATCTCCCACCACCAACGTCCCCAGTTCCCTCCCCTCTCCCCAGCCCACCTCCATGGCAGGTTCTTTATTTCTTTCCCTTTCTCTCTCTTTCTCTTTTCCTTCCCTTCCAGACTATGGATTACAGAACATACATTAAAGGGTTGTCATGTGTATCCTTTTGCCTCTATTTAATGCTCAGTTCTAGGTTGGGATTAGTACCCTCGACAATTATTAGCACCCTGTTCCATTTTCTGTCTTACCTAACCTCTGACTCCCACACGCTTGTGATAATTTCCACCTTTGACAAGACCTCCTCATATATATGTTTCACTTGACCTTGGATATTGGTATAATAATATGTACATATATATTTATGCCATGCAAATAAATGCAGTCATTCTGTATCTGTCTCTCTCCTTCTGGCTAATTTCGCTCAACATAATCTTCTCCATGTCCATCCATTTATAGGCAAATTTTATAATCAAAGACTAGAAATTGAACTCCCATTTGACTTAGCCATACCACTCCAGAGAATATAACCTGGGAAGCCAAAAACACACAGTGAAAACACCATCCCTACTTTTATGTTCATAGCAGAATTGTTCACAATAGCCAGAATCTGGAAACAACTAAATTGTCCAAGAATTGGAGACTGGATAAAGAAACTTTGGTACATCTACACAATGGAATACTACGCAGCTGTTAGGAAAAATGAATTTATAAAATTTGACTATAAATGAATGGACATGGAGAGGGTCATGTTGAGTGCAATTAGCATTAAAGTGACAGATATAGAATGACTGCATTTATTTGCATGACATAATATAAATATTTATACATGATATATATATACATATTATGATACCAATATCCAAGGTCGGTTGAAATGTGGGTCAGGAGGTCTTGACAAAGGTGGAATTACCACAAACATGTGGGGAGTCTTAGGTTAGGTAAGACAGAGAACGGAACAGTGTGCCAGAATATTTGAAAGTGCAATAAATACAGGCAAAAAGATACAGATGATAACCTTTAAGCATATGTATTACAATCCAAGTGCTGGGGTCCGTCCACAAGATATTATGCAGAAAACAAACTGGATTAAGACTAGCAAAGCTTAAAATAAACTGCTCCTAAATATCCCCATCACCCGCGTAACAGCAGTTTTCAACTGCTGTTCCTCTGGTTTCCTTAGCTTTTTGGAGTACTCTTCCAGCAACAATAAGGCTCAGTCAGTATCATTCTTCCTGAGTGGCATTCTTGAGTCTCTACACTGTCACCAGATTCAAGATCTCTTTTCAGGTCTCAATTTGATTCAGCTGGACTGAAGTCATGAGCCAGGTAACTATTGCAAGCCACTTTTCTGTGCTGTTTTGAAATCCAATTCAAGGGCCCTCAAACCCAATAAATAAAGTTCCTTTGTGAGCTGTATTACGATTTCACACCAGGATCTCACCATTTTTCAAGGAAGTGATCATGGATGTCAAAAGAGGGGGTCCGGCAGGTTGAAACCATTTCACCAAAACTCTTCAGCGCCACCCTCAAAAACGTCATGCAATAATTAGAGTGGGAAGAAATGGGAGTGAAGATAGAGAGTTGGCAACTACACCACCTAAGCGTCACTGATGACATTGTTCTAATAATACCAAACATTAGCCAAGCAGCACAAATGCTGGCTGACTTTGATCTAGAATGTGGAAAGATAGGTCTATAGCTGAATCTCAACAATGGAACAAACATTTCTGAATGCAGCAGTTATGTGTACCTAGGTTGAGAAGTCAACATGATGAACTACCTAAAACCTGAGCTGCACAGGAGGAAGAGAGCAGCCTGGAATGCCTTCAAAAGCATCGAACAAATAAGTAAAAGGACAAAGAATCTCCAGCTCCAGGGCATATCTCTTCAACTCCACCGTTCTTCCTGCTGCATTAACATACGCCTCAGAGACCTGGCCCTATGAAAGCAGGATGAGAATGCTATTTGGGTCTCCCAAAGAGGAATCGAAAAGAGCTATACTTGGAATATTATGCCTCACTCAAGCGAGAGAAGGAATCCGGAGTTCCCACCTCTGTCGCTGTTCCAAAGACAGGGACGCTGTCTCCTTTGTGAAGTCATCGAAAATCAGATGGGCTGGACATGTAATGTGATTTGGAGACCACTGTCGGGGAGCGCGTCGCCCGGGGTCCCCGACAGTGTCCGGACAGAGGTTGTCTTCTACCTCCGAGGACGCCGGGAGAACAGATGAAAACTCACGAGTCCGGTGCAGTTCCAAAAATGGCTTTTAATAGTACAAAAGCTCTTCCACAGCACTAGAAGATGGAGCAAAAGGTCAAAGAGCAAAAGACCAAAGCCAAAAGCCAAAAGCACGTGGGAGCCAAAAGCTGAAGGCTGAGGAACCAAAAGGCAAAAGGTAAAAAAGGTGAAGGGGCCTCAAGTCAGCCCCCTTATATACACCAAAGTAATCCAATCGGGAGGTTGTCATGCCAACAAAGAACCCTAAACAGAGTGTAGTGCCACACCCTATTGTAGGTATAAACAAAGGTTACACCAAGGACTAATCCCGAGATTATCTCTTATGTAAAACACTGGAGAGAGAGGGGCTGATATAAAGTAATACATCTTAACTTCATGAGCTTCATGTAATCTAGATGGTACCCACAAGGTCCTTATTATCTGCACCAGGGTGATTCTGAGTATCTTGTTCTCATGTACTGAAAGGGTCATACTCGCCTGCTTAGAGCAAACTAGTATGATCCTTCCTATAGTCTTCCTTTAGTCTCAGCGTAGCCAGGGTGGTAGTCTCCTGGTAAATTCTAACTGTCCCACGTTGGGTGCAGTGGGTATAAAGAGGAGCTGTGCCCAATCTAGAAAACATAGAAGTCTTAGTAGATGTATAAGTCAGAAGTTATTCAATCAAGGTGACTTCTGTAAGTGCCACACCCTCTAGAAGTGTTTACATAGAAGAGAGATCTCATTAAAATGAACATTGGCTTAAATAAGATTAAGCTGGGAGTGAGCAAAACAACAAAACTCCCAGATTAGCTAAACATGTCCTCCAACAGACCACCACTGGACTAGAGCCATTACTGACTGGATTCCACGGGATGTCAAAAGATCACCTGGCTGCCCACCTACAAGATGGTCAGACTTCTTCGTCAAGACCCTAAATGAACGGTTTGAGGCTCTTGGTATTCCAGAAGCATTCAGATGCCATTGGGCTATACTGGCACGTGATAGGGTCAAATGGAAATGTTACTGGCGCCTGCTCGGAGCAAATCCATGAATAACAGGATGTCAAGTGATCAAGTGATTACAATCCACAAATTGTAAGAGAAGAAAGAGAGAAATAGAGAAAGAAAAGAGAGAAAAGAAATAAAGAACCTGTCATAGAGGCAGGCTAGTGGAGGTGGGAGGGAATCTGGGACATTGGTTTGTGGGACATGGGCAGTGGTGGAGGGATGGGTGCTGGAAAACTTTATGGCCAAAACCCAAACATGAACATTTTTTAAATGTTTATCTAATGGTGGTATAATAAAATATATTAAAAACTGGGAAAAAAAGAAAATGTAGATTGTGACTGGTCACCAGAAAACTGAAAAATATTTTATAATAAGTTTACCTGAGAATTCTGAATTTTCAAGATCAGTAAATACCACCCTTCTGTTACTCAAGGCAATAAAGATACCAAAAATCTAATAAATAAATAAATAAAATATCTATATTTGACATTTTTATTCATTTCTAATTTTACATATATTCCTACATATTGATTATAAAAGTTTATAAGAAGAATTTTTATCTTCATAGTGATCACGATCACGATCTTCCCGTTGATCATCTATTTGCTAGAACGGGCACCAGTAATATCTCCATATGTCCTGTCTCATGCCAGTAGAGCT
This sequence comes from Cryptotis parvus, assembly GCA_021461705.1. Lineage (NCBI taxonomy): Eukaryota > Metazoa > Chordata > Mammalia > Eulipotyphla > Soricidae > Cryptotis > Cryptotis parvus. Next base: position 29,121 of record JAJIBD010032905.1, on the reverse strand, counting down.
TGCTACAGGAACATAAAGAGCCTCAAACCATTATATTAGGTCATGGGAATGACCTAATGTAATTGTTACTGGAATTTGCATATCAAATACAACACGAGAAGCTTGCCAGGCTTGCCGAGCGGGAGGCAAGCTCTTTTAAACACCTCCAAATAAAGCATTTATTGATGAACGCGCGGCGGCTGAAAGCGGCCATGCGAGCCAGGCTGTGATGGGCTGGTCTGCTGGGTGGAGTTCTGACGAGAGGGAAGTGCAAATGTGGAAAACGGCAGCGCCGTGGAAGTGAGGGTGGTGGTCTGGCTTGTTGTAAGGCTCTGCCGATGTGGTAGGCCAGGGCTAGAACCCACCATGCCTCCCGACTGCCTCATGAACGGCTGTGCACAGGGAGAGCAAGGAGCAGCTCTGCCCCATGTCTGAGAGACTCTAGACCAGCATACCTGGGCCAGATTGAGGAAAAAGCTGCTGCAGGGTGGGTGTTGATGATCCGGGCTGTGATGGGCTGGTCTGCTGGGTGGAGTTCTGACGAGAGGTAAGTCCAAATGTGGAAAATGGCGGCACCCGTGGAGTGAGGGGTGGTGGTCTGGCTTGTTGTGAGGCTCTGCCAAGGTGGTGGGCCAGGGCTAGAACCTGCCATGCCTCCCGACTGTCTCATGAACGGCTGTGTACAGGGAGAGCAAGGAACAGCTTTGCCCCATGTCTGAGAGACTCTGGACCAGCATACCTGGGCGGATTGAAGAAAAAGCTGCTGCCGAGTGGGTGTTGATGATCCGGGCTGTGATGGGCTGGTCTGCTGGGTGGAGTTCTGACGAGAGGGAAGTCCAAAATATATATATCACTTATATAGTGATAAGCCTTATAAATCTCACTAAAAATGAAGCTATCTGATCTAAGTAAAATCCACCATGAGTTCTTAGTATTAGTTTGTCTCCTACCAGCTGAGAGAGTACTATGCATTGTATGAGTGTCCATCCATGGCCGCATAGTAATGTCTTCTTTGCCTGTTTTCTTCACCCCCTGCATCACTTGTCCACTTGTCTTTCCATTGTTCATCGATTTGCTTGAGCGGGTGCCAAGCAATATCTCCATTCGTTGAGAATGAGGTCCATTATTGTTACTGTTTTTGGCATATTGAATACACCACAGGGTAGCTTGCCAGGCTCTGCCATGGTACTGGGTTCAAATACTTTGTACGCTAATACTTTGTATTTATTTGTCATATTATGTAGTGTAGTATAGAAACCTTGCACATTTTTTCATACATTATTTTCTAATATTTTCAATTTTCATGCTTTTAAACATGAAATGTAACAGAAATAAATTTAACTTTCAGTTTATTTTCAAATTTCCCAACTGTTAAGGTTTTTTTTCTTTTGAGGTCACACCCAGTGATGCTCAGGGGTTACTCCTGGCTCTGCACTCAGAAATTACTCCTGGCTGTGCTTAGGGGGACCATATGCGATGCAAGGGATCAAACCCAGGTCGGTCATGTGCAAGGCAAATCGGCTACCTGCTGTGCTATCACTCTGGCCCCAGGAGAAGCTTTACTCTTTAAACTTTAAAAAGTTGTATTATTACTGAGATGATATAGTTTACAGTAGTCCTGAATTTTATGCTATTGCTGTACAAGGTTACAAACAGTAATACCACTGTATCACTGTATCACTGTCTTCCCATTCATCATCGATTTGCTCGAGCGGGCCCCAGTAACATCTCCCATATGTCCTGTCTCATGCTAGTAGAGCCCAAGGCATCTGCTTGCTCCAGGAACATAAAGAGCCTCAATCCATTCTGGAATGAGGTTTATAATTGTTACTGGTATTTGGGCATATATATCAAATACAACATGGGTAGCTTGCCAGGCTCTGCTGTGCAGGTAGCATAAAACAAACTAAATAAATAAAATTAAAAAAAAACAAAATAAATAAAATTAGAACTCGATCCTGGTTATCCTGACCCTTGGAACACACTCTCCAACCTCCATGGGTGTGGAGTCTCGCTCTTTCTCTGCTCTGTCTGGGGCTACCCCTAAACCCACCTCTTCCATGGGTCCTGCTGGCTCCAATACTGACACGGAGTGGACAAAACAAAGCAAACCACAACAAAAAATCCCACTGTCCTTGGTAACTTTTGGTACATCTCATCCGTTCCTCAGTACCACCCCCTACTTGACAACCTTCTGTCAGAGTCCAAACATTTTCATAGCATACTGTACATTTTGTTGCTTTATTTACAGGCAGAATGTGAATAAGATCATTTAGTCTGTCATCCTTCTGACTTATCTTGCTTAATATGACCCCTCTAGTTATACCTAAGTTGTAGAAAAATGAAAAATTAATGTTTTTATAGCTATATATCATGGCATGGCACAATTTCTTTATCAGTTTATATGCCACTGTTATTATCCAATTTTCATTGATTTAGGGTAGGGACGGATGGTGGGGTTATGTTCAACAGTGCTTAGGGTTTCCCTCCTGGCTCTGTGCTTAGGGATTATTCCTGGCAATGCTTGTGGTCCCAGATGTGGTGCTGGGGATCAAATGGGGATTATCAATATGCAAGACAAGGGCCTAATTTCACATTGTTTCTCTAGCATTATTTTTCTTTGACAAGAGAAAGAGCATGCCAGAGAAAAATTAAACCTATAAGAAAAAAATCGTTTAGTGCTCAAACTAGGTAAAGGAAAAAATCCATCTGTCAGATAACTACAAAAAAATATTTGCAATAAATTGAAGAGTGAAAATAGGCAGAAGGGAAGGATCCTGTATTAGTGATTCATAGAAAACCGTAGAAAAGCCAAATGAGAACATCAAGAAAAAGGCAATTGCAAAATCTCAAATAGAACATATTCATTTCCTTCCTTAATCCCCCACACTGCCAACACCACCAACCTAAGATCAAGACTAGCTTTAAGTAGATATTCGAAAGAACAGTAGATATTTCCTTTGTTCAAGAATGACAAAAGAGGATATTTTTGAGTAAGGCTTCAAGCTAAACTCCATAAGGCACTGAAGGAAGTTCTGAATAGTATATATAAAGCAAAAGCATACTTTTTTAATTTTTTATGTATATTATTGGACTGTTTATTTATTTATTTGTTTGTTTGTTTATTTTTTGCTTTTTGAGTCACACCCTGGTGATGCTCTGGGCTAACTCCTGGCTCTTTGTTTAGAAATTATGCCTGGTGGTGTTAGGGGGATCATATGGGATGCTGAGGATCAAACCCGGGTCAGCCACGTGCAAGGCAAATGCCCTACCGGCTGTGCCTTTGCTCTACACAGTGGTAGGGCATTTGCCTTGCACGCAGCCAACCTGGATCTCATATGGTCCCCCTGTGCACTGCCAGGAGTAATTACTGAGTGCAGAGCCAGAAGTAACACCTGGAGCATCATCAGGTGTGACCCAAAAAAAAAAAAAGAAGAAAAAGAGTTTCATACATGGGGCCTCAAGGTGTTGCAGGTGTGGCTGCAGTGCCCGGCTGTGTCAGCAGGTGGCAGACAGGACACAGGCTTGTCTATACCCAGGGCTCTGCTCCGTGAACCCTGGATGGTTGATGTTCTGGCATAGAAAAATATTGGGTCCCCTAGGATGAACCCAGAGCCAAGACAGAGCCTGGCAAGCTACCCGTGGTGTATTCAATATGCCAAAAACAATAACAAAATGGACCTCATTCCCAATGAATGGGATGTTACTGGCACCCGCTTGAGCAAATAGATAAACAATGGGAAGACAAGTGACAAGTGATTATTGGCCAATAGATGGAAGTCTAAAACTTTGGTGATTTTCGTAAAAAGAAAAATCAGAACTTGCTAAAGTAAAAAGATTCTCATTAAATAATGAGAATTGTATTTGTGTGTACTTAAACTCCAAATTATATAGTATCAAGATGAGTATTATATGAGTATGTGTACTTAAACTCCAAATTATACAGAATCAGGTGAGTATTATTTGAGTATGTATACTTAAACTCCAAATTATACAGAATCAAGATGAGTATTGTATGTGTGTGTACATAGACTCCAAATTATATAGTATCAAGATGAGTCTTGTATGTGTGTACTTAAACTTCAAATTATATAGAATCAAGATGAATATTGTATGCGTGTGTACTTAGACTCCAAGTTATATAGTATCAAAATGAGTATTGTGTATGTGTGTACTTAGACTCCAAATTATATAGCATCAAGATGAGTATTGTGTGTACTTAGACTCCAAATTATGTAGTATCAAGATGAGTATTGTGTGTATACTCAGATTCCAAATTATATGTCATCAAGATGAGTATTGATTGTGTACTTAAACTCCAAATTATGTAGTAACAAGATAGCCTTTGTGTTTAAAAATACTTTTTTATTCGAAGAATTATGACTAGCAATATTGTTAATGACAGGGTTTTGTGCATACAACATTCCAACACCACATTTTCCACCAGAGTGTCTACTTTTCTTGACCACTGTCTCAAGGTTCTCTCCAGGCAACTATCCCCACCCCTGCTCTGGGTAAGTTCACTTCTTCAAACCAGTTCTAGATGAACTTAAATCATCTGAATCTCAACTACAAATATCAGTAAAATAAAAACATCTTACTAGGTTCTTGTAAAGTTGAAATTAAAGGGCAAATAAAATTTGAATTTTTAAAAAAGAGTTTACTTGAATTTAAAACAAATAATAGAAATGTAAGTACAGGGGCCATAGAGGTGGTACAGTCAGTAGTCATTTGCCTTGCACATGGCCAACCCAGGCTCGATCTCCAGTATCCCATATGGTTCTCTGAGCACTACCAAGAGTAATTCCTGAGTGTCAGGAGTAGCCCCTGATCATCACAAACCCTGAGCATCACTGGAAAGGACCAGAAAGAGAGAGGATAGAGGAAAAAAAAAGCGTAAGTACAAGACTATAAAAGATTGGCTATATAAAAATGTTTGGCTGTGGTGTCTGGGATCTGGTAATGCATGCAGGGAAGAGGAGCTCTGTCAGAGCAATAGGAACTGAATTTAATCAAGTCAGAAAGGAAGTAAGAATTACTGCTGAGAGAAGTGTTCTCTGCTCACCATAGTAGGCATTAAGATAGTTCTCATTTTGGTCCTTCAGAATCTGAACTACGTTTTCACCCTTGGAGCTTTCCCTTGGCATCGAGCTGTAGAAGTCAAACTTTAGCCTGCAAGCTGAAAATGCAAGATAACTGGGCTTTCTTTTCTGCCTTCTAGGTCTAGTAAAGATTTGAATATTTGAACTGTCTCATACACACACACACACACACACACAATAATATCATACTTGGGATCATCAATATACCTGCATTTTTGCCCATAAATTCTGCCATTTCTCTGATTGTATGTGTGAACTACTGATTATCACCACTGTGCCCCCTCATCATGTATCTCTGTTTATGACTTCACCCATCAACATTAGGTCACTGCTCCAGTAAAGTTCACCTCACTTCCTCCCATCAACACCTACATCGATTTCTTTCATATAAAGAATAAAATCTTCATTCTGTCTCAAGATTCTAATGTGGTCCTCTCCTGCCCTTTAAAAAAGGATGTATTGATAGGGTTACTTGTACCCAATTGTTGTAAGTTCTCTCTGCCAATTTCTCTTAGATTCATTTCAGCATTTTTCCCATGACACTTGACAGAAGTGGTTCTTAACACTGACAATGACGGCACTCACTATTTTGTTTGTTGCATTTTATTTATTCATTTTTTACTAAATTGGTTTTTGGACCACTCTGGGGATTACTCCTAGTTCTGCCCTTGGGGATCACTCCTGGTCAGCTCAACCACACAGAATGCGGAGATCAAAAAGCAGATGACATGCAAGGCAGACACCCAAACTTCTGTGCTCATCTGGCCTTTATCTGCAGTGTATTTTAATATTTTTTATTATACCACCGTGAGATATACAATTACAAAGATATTCATGTCTGGGTTTCAGTCATACAGTGTTCCAGCATCCATCCCTCCACCAGTGCCCATTTCCCACCACCAATGCCCCCTGATTCCTTCCCCCTCCCCAGCCTGCCTCTATGGCAGGTTCTTTATCTCTTCTCTCTCTCTCTCTCTCTCTCTCTCTCTCTCTCTCTCTTCCTACTCGCTCTCTCTCATCCACATTGTGGTTTGCAATACATTTAGAGGTTATCATGTATATCCTTTTGCCTACAATCAATGCTCAGTTCTAGGCTGGCATCATTTCCAACAATTATTACTATACTGTTCCTTTCTCTGTGTTACCTGTCTGCAGCATTTTAAAGAGCATTTTTCTCCTTTTTGTTTTAAATGCATACTGAGAAGAACAGTATGGTATTTGAGTGTAGTAAGTAGATAACTTGCTACTTGCGTTTAACAAGATCTCGGCTGAATGGAGAAAACTGACAGGCAAATACTTGTTTCTTGCCTTATATAAACAGCTTCTATATCAGTGACTTCACTTTCACTGCATTTTCACTGTGTCTCTCTCTTTCCCCAAATCCCTGATGAAGTCACAGTTTAGGACTCAGTTCCGAGAATATGATTGCTATTTGTAGCCATTCAAATTGTGACTATATTTAGGACCACAACTTTATCATCTATCAATACTGGCTATTTCCTATGCATGGTTAGAGACCATTTATTAGAAAGCTAAATATTATGTCTTATTAAATCTCTGTAATTATATATCTAAAAACAGTTATAGTAAATCACTAATTTACTAGAACTAAAGTTAAACTTCTGAGACTCATTCTTTGTAATATCTATCACTCCAACTTTCCAGATCAGGAAATATGCCTCAGAATCAATTCTGATGCCCTCTCCATGTGTATACTGCATATAGTGTATACTGTATCTAGCTTAGCAACAAATACTGATAATTCTACTTTCAAAATACTGCTTTTATTTGAACTCATTATCTCCACCCAGAAGCTAAAGAGACTATGTTAATCGGTATCAGTCATTTCAAATCTTGTCAGTTAAAATCCTCAAAATTAACCCCACCCCTCTTAAGAAAAGAACAGTTACTTCGGTGTTATCTTAAATAGCTATGACTCTCATCTGATTTTATTTCTTACACTTTCATTTCCTTGTTGCAGAGGAATAGTGTTCTGAAAAGGGCTCTCAGTTACGTAGGATAACATACTTGGTTGTCTAGATGTTTTCCTCAAGTCACTAGGGTACTTCCAAGAGTTGGAGAGAAAGCACAGCTACATGGGTGCCTCTTTGCATACAGCTGACACATATTTTATCCCCAGCACTGCATATGGTCTCTTGAACCCCTCCATAGCCCCCAGTTTATTCAAACCTATCACCAAGATTGCTATTAACAGGACTCAAAAAGCCCAATTTTGGTATAAAGAAGTTATACAGAAAAATGATTAAGCATTTTCACTTAATGTAGAGGAAGTCAGGAGAAATTGATTGATTAAATAAATTGATTGAATAAATTGATTCTTTAGTATTTTTTATACCCCGTGGATATACAATAAAAAGATATACAATTAAAAAGTTCATGTTTGGGTTTGGTCATACAGTGTTCCAGCCCCGTCCCTCCACCAGTGCCATCTCCCACCACCAGCCCGGTCCTCCCCCTTCCCCAGCCCACCTCCATGGCAGGTTCTTTATTTCTCCCTTCTTACAATGAAATATTTAAGAGAAAAAAAATCAGTCTTAATTGAGCTATATATATCAATATGTGTGGCTACTTATCTGAATATCTAGATTTAATGTGCTCATATTTAAAAAGGAAAACATGAATTTTATTTTAATTTGGGAAAAACAAATTTTGGTCATACCCTGTCATACTCAGGGGTTCCTCTTGTCTTTGCTGCTCAGGGGTCACTCTTGGCAGTGCTCAGAGAATCATATGAAGTGCTATGAGTTGGACCAGGGTTTGCCAATTGCCAGGCAAGCTCCTTAACCCCTGTGCTTTATTTCCAGCACAAAAATATTTTGTTTTTGCTTGTTTTGTTATCTAAGTGTGGACACAATTACAGCCCCTTTGGTAAAGTTAATTTTTTTTAAATGTAAATGAGTTATAATGCCTTAGATAACACTGTCAATTGAATTTGATATGCCAAATACCAGTACTTTTATATTAGGTCATTCCCATGACCTAATATTATGGTTTGAGGCTCTTTATGTTCCTGGAGCAAGGATGCCTTTGGGTTCTACTAGCATGTGACAGGACATATGGAGATATTACTGGTGCCCGCTCTAGAAATAGATGATCAACGGGAGATAGTGATAGTGATGTGATTTGAAAATTGCTAAAACACTTTAATGCTATCTATACCCACATTTTATGAGAAATTTTAGTTTTTGCTGTAAACAAACTACAAGTATATTAACTTTATTTATTTATTTATTTATTTATTTATTTTGCTTTTTGGGTCACACCTGGCGATGCTCAGGGGTTACCCTGGCTCTGCACTCGGAATCACTCCTGGCGGTGCTCGGGGGACCATAGGGGATGCCGGGGATCGACCAGGCCGGCAGGCGGCGTGCAAGGCAACGCCTACCCTGGGCTCGCCCGCCGTATATTAACTTTAAAAATACATATTAGACCATTTGCTGTAGCAAATATATAAAGAATATTCTATCCAAAATCAGCAAATATGCATTTCTCTAAGTGTTTGACATTCAAACATCTTTTCTGAACACAACTCTCTGAAGTTAATAATAGCAATGGGAAAGTACCTTGAAGTATCCAGTATATGTATAGATTTAGTAAAGGACTACTGAATAACTACTGAGTCAAATAAACATTAAAAATGCAAGACAAGTTCAAATAACAAATCATATACCAAAACCTTTGGGACATATTAAAAAAAAATACTCCAAATACAGTAAATTTGTAACAATACATATTCACCTAAAAAAAAAAAAAAAAAAAAATGCACACTAACATTTAATCTGAAAGAACTAAGAAAAATAAATAAATTTCCAAATCAACTGAAGGAAGGAATAATGAAAAGAGGCTCAGAGATTAGAAAGAAGTATAACATCTTAAAAAATACCAAGACTATCTAAGAAACCTAGAAGAAAGGGATAACTTCCTAGAAGCATTCAAATTTCAAATGCTGACTCATAAAGAAATAGAAAATCTGAATAGACTGATCCCTAGTTAAGGAAACCAAATCAGTAACCAAAAACTTCCCAAAGAAAAATCACTCAGGATTAGATATTTCACAAGTAATTTGTAGTAAACACTCAAATGAGATTAACACATACTTTAGGAGCTTCCAAAAATAAGAACAATTTCTAACTTGCTTTATGAGACTTCTCCTGAATTGAGAACACGGGACATAAAAATTATAGACTACAGATGTACCAGTTCTCAACAAACTATTAACAAACCAAATTTATTGGTGTATTTGAAGGACTGTAAGACATGATCAAGTGAACTTATTCTAGACATAACAGGATGGTTCAACATACACAAAACCAATGTGCTCTACCACATCAATATAGAAACAGACAAAAATAATATGATCAATAGATACAGTGAAAATCCATTTATTAGAATTCACAACAAAATGGAAAGACACACAGAAACAAAATGATGGTCATAAAGGAAAACTCACAGCTCATGTCAGACTCCAATGGAGAAAAACATATTTCCACTATATGAAAACTCACTAGTAGAAAGATAATTTTTTAATTTTCAATTATTTCTACTTAGTTAAAGGGCATAGGAGATTTTTTTGAAACAAATGTAATTACAATTAATCACCCAGGTAAATATTTCTTGCACCATTTTGTTCTAGTTGCAGGTGTTATAATCTGTCAATAAGACTGGTTACAAAGTGGGATCTGGGGCCTATCAAGTAGTCTTGAATATATGGTCCCAAGGACAATGAAACACTTAACAGGTCTAATTCAACCCAAGCCTGACATGTTTTTCAATACTAGTGGAAATATTACAAGTAGAAATATTACAAGTGGAAATATTACAAGTGGAAAATTTTAATAACACTCATTCCTATTCAATGAGAAAAAATTATTAAGTCGAGAAATATTTTCATCTATATTCTCATTTATGTGGAGATGGAGCTGGGATCCCTTTCCCCCACCTCTGTCCCTTATAGGAGGCCCAGTGGACCCACCCACAAACTGTTCTCGGGCTGTCGGCATTGAACCAGAGACTCATGGGGGCAGAGCTGTTAACAGCTCTCCCTGTGCTTGGCTGATCATGAGGTGTCCAGGAGGGAGAGCGGGTTCTGGCCCTGGCCCGCCATCCCAATAAAAAGCCTCTGAAGAAACCAGAAAAAAAAAAAAAAAAACCTGCACCATGATGGCAGCCATTTTCAATGGCCGGACTCCACAGCTCGGTCAGAGCTCCACCCAAGAGAAAAGCCAATCTCAAGTCCACCTCCTCAGAGCCCCACCCTATAGAGAAGCCTATTTCAAGTCAAGGTATGCTGGTCTCGGCAGCTAAAGTCACGAGGCTTCCGTGTAGATGGAGCTGGGGTCCCATTTCTCCACCTCTGTTCCATCCGGGAGGCCTGGTGGACCTGCCCACAAACTGCTTCTGGGATTTTGGCTGTGAACCAGAGACACAGATACATGGGGGCAGAGCAGCTACCCGCTCTTCCAGTTATGCACAGCAGCTTTGGGGCCTCATGGTTCATCAGTAATTGTAAGAACTGAGAGCATACCACTACGGAGAGTATCCAACTTGCATGGCAGAGCCTGGCAAGCTACCTGGTTCATATTCAATATGTCAAAAACAGTAACATTAATAGACCTCATTCCCATGACCTGAATGAATGGTTTGAGTCTCTTCATGTTCCTGGAGCGAGCAGATGCCCTTGGGCTACAGTAGCATGCAGCAGGCATCAATGGAGACATTACTGGTGCCCACTAAAGCAAATCAATGATCAACAGGAAGACAAGTGACAAATGAAAAGTGATTCTCATTTATGTACAGCTTCAATTTTTTTAATCTTCTTCACTTAAGACATAATAAACAGGTATTATATGCAATAATTATGCCAAAGCTAAATTACTCATTTGAAGATGTAAAAGTTCATATTTTCTCAGTTTACCTAAAAATTATTTTTTCTACTGGTATATGTTTTATAGTGAAGGACTTTATATTTTTTAAATTCTAGTATAATTTGATGCTTTATTTTAGTATTGACTCATCTGCTTTTGAGAAAATCAGGTGTGATAATCGTTAAATGGAGGACATGTCTCATGGATTTATAGATCACATTTGATGTGGGCTTAATTCACCATTCAATCATTCCCCACCTATTAAGGCTATAAACTTAGTTCCTTAGATTGTCATTAACATACTATAAATTACTACAATGCTTAAATACTTTAAAATAGCTCCTCATTTATTATAATATCTTCACTGCATTGCTCTGAATTACATCAATTTTTCTCCACTGGATGAAAAAGCATAGCATTCAAAGGAATAATTTAACTTACTACCAGAGATTTAAAAAAACTCATATTAACTTTGATATATTATTTATTGATTTGGTACTGGTTCCTAAACCCCTTGAATTTAACAGTGATGTTTTCCATTCAATAATATAAGTAAGGGAATATAATATATTTTTATTTAAACACTGTGATTTACAAAGTACAAAGAGTTTCATAATACAGTAATTAGAAAGATTTATCATTCAACACCAATCCCACCCCAGTGTGCTCCTGTTGAGTTCTAAGCTGCTAGCCTTAGGGCCCAGCACTTTCCCACCACAAGGCCCTAAGGGTAGGACACAGAAATGGGCCCTACCCATATGGTTATGCCAAAAACATCTGTGCTTATCTGAGCTAAGGTGAGGTAGAATGTACCTGGTCTCTTGACCTCTGACCACAGTATTATGTAAACCTTGCAAATGTTACCTTGCAAATGCTAAATCTGTGGTTGTTTTCTGTTGCAATGGCCCAGGAGCTTGCAAATGCCATGTGATTTGTGCTTGTACCCCCTCCACCCAAATACTGTATAAATGGCTTAAACTGTGCTCAGTAAATTGAGTACTACTACCCAGAACTTCCTGCTGCATGGGTGTCGTTCTTTCTTTCTTTCCTTTCTTAGCAGTGGCAAGGCAGAGTTTCTCCCAAGATCATCCCTCTCCTTTTTCCGCAGGGATGAAGTCCGGCAAGATTTAGTTCTTCCTCATTTGTGCCAGGGGCTGCTGGCCAGGGTCCCCGACATGCTCCCACTACCAAAGACCCTCATTTCCTACCCACCACCCATCTCCTGCCTGCTCCATTAGCTGGCACTAATTATATTGACCATTACAGCCCATACATAGGAATGGTACTGATAAAGACATGACTTTTTTTTCTGGGTTGTTATTTGTGAATCTGGACGATTTCTGTTCATGCATTCACTTTGAGTTTCTAGAACATAGTGGGTTTCTACTAGTCAACCCCAAACCCTCCACCACTGCACTAGGCACAACATATTTCAAATTTTTCTCAACCTCTGTCTGGGCCTGTCCTAAGCATACACTGAAAATTTATTCTATACTGCTTGTTGGAGCTAGTTCTCTAAACATGGTCAATGAATATATTCTTAGATGAAAGTCAACAAAGATTAATAAATCCCAACTGGATCCGTTGTGCCATTTGGACCTGCCCACTGTATAAGAAATTATCAACATGTTTCCACAGACCAGACATCATGCCCTCACACTTGTGATTGTATGCCCCAGACTTAATTCTATAAAATGTGGTGGGATATCTGGTACATCAGTATAACAGTCTTTGAGATATCCACGGGGAGAGCTGGTAGCAACTCTGCCCCATGTGTTGTGTCTCAGGATTATGGCCAATAGCACCAGAAGCTGTCTGTGGGAGGGCACACCTGGCCTTCCGGGGGGGACAGAGGTAGGGAAAGGGGCCCTAGCTCCATTTCCATGAAAGTCTTGTGACTTTAGCAGCCAAGACCCACATACCTGGCTTATATAATTATTTTTAATTTTAAAGACATCTTAAATTAAATACACACAACTAATGTTTAAAATTTCAAAATACTATACCATTTGGCAAATACATAATTTAGGAGTACTTTTCGTTCACAGAGTAAGCAATCTTTGCTCCTTGGAAAATATCCAAGAGTGCTCACAAGTTACTCTAAATTTCCAGTAGTTTCAATTCCCAAACTAGAAGAAGCCTCCTTTATTTTATTTTATTTTATTTTATTTTATTTTATTTTACTTTATAGGCCATACTCAGTATCCTCAACACTCACTCCTGGTTCTTCATTCAGGGATCACTCATGGTGGGGTGCTGGGGATTAAATAAGGGTCAACTATGTGCAAAATAAGTGCCCTCCCATTCCACTGTACCATTGTCCTTTCCCCAAACTCAGTTATAATGACAAATCATTTTTCAGGCTATTTCAGAAGAAACTCTGCTTTTCTCCCACTTTGTGCATGAGAGCAGCTCAAGAGTGTCTTATTGCTATTCTCGGTTTTAGGAAACTTTTCACCAGGTCTTAACTATAGGTTTCTGACTTCTCAAAGGATCTACTTGAGAAAAAAAAATTCTTCATCTGCTCTTGTGAACTGTAAAGCTTCTCCCAGATTTGACCTGTTTTAACAATCAAGGAATGTCCATCTCAAGAATGGAAGAGCCATCCCTCTACAACCAGTCTCTGGGAGGATCTAGGAGCCTGGTTTTCACAAGTGACAGCAAACCACGTGTTGACAGCCTCCACTCTAAGGTCCTCCAGTACGTTGTCACCATCTCAACCCAGTGTAAAGTTTCCTCTACCTCTGGTTCCAGGAGTGTCCCATTTTTAACATTCACAAATAAGGCTGTCCCCCATGTACCTCTGCCCATGTAACTTCTCTTTGATAGAAAGAAATCAAGATCAATATCTGAAAAAAAAGTATACTCAAAAAGCTACAATCTTACAAGTCTGAGATCAATATGATAGCCTAATAAAGTTGAAGGATTTGAGTGATTACAATGATTATGACATTTACATGAACCAGCTCAATCAGGAAAGCCAACATAAGCATACATATTTTTCCAAAATAAAAAAGTAAACAAATAGTCCTTTCTGATATTTTTAAAGAGATGGACTGTCTCGACAGTTCTTATAATTTCTATGTCTGATTCTATTATTGAATTTTCCACTTAGTGGCATAAAGTGAATGGGTAAATTTATCACTTGTATCACTTGTCACTTGTCTTCCCGTAGATCATCGATTTTCGAGCGGGCACCAGTAACATCTCAATATGTCCTGTCTCATGCTAGTAGAGCCCAAGGGCATCAGCCCGCTCCAGGAACATAAAGAGCCTCAAACCATTCCATCAAGTCATGGGAATGAGGTCTATAATTGTTACTGGTATTTGGCATGTCAAATACAACACTGGTAGCTTGCCAGGCTCTGCCGTGTGGGTGGAATATTCTTATTTGCTGCACTAATGAATGAAATAGAAATGTTTCAAGGATTGCAGCCTGAGAGACTGGCTGTTAGGGGTGTAGGGACAAACAGGTATGGCGGGCGGCAGAATAGAGCCTCTTCATATTATCTCCACACCACTGCTGAAGCACATTCCGCTGGGGTGGCTGGGGTGACAGGAGAAAAAACTGGGGACATTGGTAGTGGGAAATGTACACTGGTGAAGGGATGGATGTTGGAACATTATATGACTGAAACCCAAACATGAACAACTTTGTAACTGTGTTTCTACCATCCCAATCCAATATAAAGGAAGACCTCTAGCTCTGATCAGAACTTAGATCATACACGAGTGCCCAAGTCTTCTATCAAAGAGGATCCCACCAGAGGGAGTGCCCCACCAAAGAGCCTATATTACTTAGACTTCTATAATACAGAGAACAAACCAAAGGTATATTTACTGATTTCTCGCTATTCAGCGACGCACATAATATCAGAAATGTGGTAAGATTTAATGTAAATATTTCTCTTTTAATTAAGCTCCCACCCAGCAGGCTTACTTCTGAATCAGTGCTCTAGAAATACTACTGGTAGTACTTGGGGAACCTTGTGTGTCTTGGTAAATTTATACCTTTTATAAATTAATTGTAATTTCTCATAAATTCTCTAAGGAACAGTCACACACTACTCACAGGGTGATAAAATGGAATATATGGTAAATCCTGTGACATGGTAGTGACCATTAACAAAATTCTGTTACACAGATCAAACCTGGGTTGGCTGCAGGCAACACATCACCCTATCAGTTTTACTCTCTCTAGTCCCTTGTGGGACTCATACCAGTAGGGAAGTGGGATTCTCTCCTAGGTGCAGAAGAGTTATCTCTTCATGTTTTATGATCATTTTCTGGGACTGCTATGTATTTAGCTGGTTTTTTTACATTCCATTCTCAGGTTTAGGTTCTAACTGCCGATTAGTTTTCTTGAAAACCATCTTTCACCAAAGAAAATTAAATATATTCTTTAAATCTCACACTATATCTACAGTCACAATATTATTCTAAAATTTGTTTCTTCTTGAGGGCAGAAAGAGATGCAAAGTATCCAAAGAAAGACCAGTGCTTATTCTTTTCCTCCATTCAAAGTCTCAATAAAGAGGTAAAAATCAAGGCAAATATTTCCATACTAACCATATTTAGCAAGACAGGAACATTCATACAAGTACTATGTGGCAAATATTTTACATTGATATGTCAAGATATAATTATTAATGCAAAACAATTTTATGTTCTCTCCTGAAATAAAAGTTATATAGACACCACTGATAAACACTCAAGAATATTCAAATTGAGAAACGTTCTTGCTATTTGAAAATTTGATTGTTTTAAAAAGATTTTTTTCACTACATTCATAACACGTAATACACATTTCATCCCAACACAAGTTTACAAGAGAAAATTTCTCTCTTACCTAGGTAGGAAAATCATCAAGGGAGGGATCTGCCTGTTTTTCTGCTCCCATCACCCACGGAGCCTGGAATAAAATCAAAAGTAAATTTGATATCTATAGAATTTGTTAAGAATGAACGTTCTCTTTGGTGGAGGAAATGTTACTCAAAAAATATACATTTTTATTCTCCAGTTTACTGACACCTAACCACTTTCTGAATGCAAATACTCATTACTTAAACGTCCTAATATTGATAAAGAGCTATGACTACTGACTACTAAACAAATTGAATCTGATATACACTGTTACTCTACACTGAGTGTTTTACAAACCCAAATCTAGGAAATAAAAGTTTCTAGGACTTTAGTAAATATTTATTTGGACTTAAAACAGTGCACTACAGAGATAAACAAAAACATAGAGGAAAGTACTTTTGGAGAATAGAACGAGACATTCTAACTAATGCAACAAATGGGGTCTGACAAATATGGATAGAGAAAATATATAGACAATTTATTAGAAAGTACTGGTGAGCATCTTTTATAACTGAATGAAGATAGAAGTCAGAGAAAGAAAGCACAGCTTGCAAAAATGGGAAAGGGAATACAGCCATAAAACAGAGAGGGTAGTGAGATAGTACAGCAAGAGGGACACTTGACTTGCATGACTGACCTGGGTTTGGTCCCCAGCACCCAGAAGCTACCCTGAGCACTGCCAGGAATGATCTCTGAGTGCAATGTCAGGAGTAAGCCCTGAGGACTGCCTGGTGCAACCCAAAGACCAAAAATAAAAATCAGAATATTACAAAAGCATGATTATAATCTAAATAAAGCAAAAAGTGTCTAGACAATGAGTTACTTGCTTATTAAAAGAAATAATAGAGAGTAAAGTACATTTAAAGACAAAGAAAGTAGTAGTCAGGACAAATTTTTATACCAAGCAAACATCTCTATTAGTTTTCTGTTGCTGTTGTGACAAATTGTTCATGGCTTAACTAGCAAACATTGAGTGTAATCCATTTCTGGAATTCAGTAGTATTTCATGGATCTCATTGAACTAAAACCCAGAAGCCAATGGGGGGTTCATTTTCATCTGTTGACTAGGAGAGAATGTATTGCACTTCCTTTTTAAACTTTTATAGGCCGCCCACCTGTTTGGTCCTCATTGCCCTTCAAAGCAAGCAACACAGTAATTTGGTATTCATCTTTACAATTCTTTTGCTTTCCCTCTCCTACCTCCCAAACCCGTGTTCCTCTTAAAGGGATCATTTTACACTGAGTTCATCCCCACACCACATATTGTCCCCCAGTACCTCCTGGAGTGTTCACTGAGCACAGAGCTAAGAGTAAGCCCCTCAGCACTACCAGATGTGCTCCCCAAACCAGAACAAAAAAGACCCCTTCATTATAGTAGGCCACCTGAAAAGTGCATATTTCTTTCAGTTTAGTATCAGCTGATGAGCATGGCTAATTTAACCTACAAGTCTAATTCCCTTTTATCAAGTAATCTAAGATAGTTTTCAGGAAATATTGCAGGAATGTTTTAGAGGTCATTATTTATTTATCTTTCAGGAAGAGAAGTGAATAAGCTTCATACAATTACAAAATGAAGACCAAGATACACCTTTAATAAATAAATCAGGTAAATATTTCAGGAAGGAAAGAATAATCCCTTAAGAACTCCTCAATACACAAACACAGACATTTAAAAAGTAGTTTTGAAGCAAATAGAAATATAGAATTTTTATAAAATCATAGAAATATTGTAAAATATTTGAAATTGGTGAAAGTAAAATAGAAAAAAAGTAGTAATTATGTAGAAATGGTGAATGCATTTATTTTTAAGTAAAACTAAAATTACCGCTAAAATTTGTTAGTTATAAAATTAATACATGAAGCAGAAAACAAAAATCAACTGTGCAACAAGAAAGCTTTAAAAAGCCAGAAGTTGTAATTATGAGTAGAAAGCAAAAGAATGGTTTAAAAGAGTTTTTGTTTTGAATGTTTACAAAATCCTGAAGTCCCTGAATTTTACAAAGCACACCACAACTTCAGTCAAAGAATATATCAAGTTTTCTATAAATAGTCGTTAAAAATATTTTAACTTAAAAAGATGTAAAATATATGCAAGGAACTCTTGTTTCCAGAATCCCTCTGTTGATGCCCCAGTCTCCAGCACCTCAGAATATAACCTTGTTTGTAAACTGTTTATCTTAGATGAAATTAAGATGGGCTCATATTAGAAGAGTAGGTGAACTTCAAACGAATGAAACTGGACTCCTATAGATGGGGATACGGAGAAATGATGCCACGTAAACATGAAAGCAAAGATCAAGGTAAGACAGCACCAAGTCAAGGGAAGCTGGCTTGTTAACTGGGAGCTTGTACAGAGCGCTGGGCGACTCTCAGCAGGAATCGAGGCTGCCAACACACCTTAACTTTTAATCTCCAGAACTGGGAACCACACGCTTCTATCATTAAGCCGGCTCCTGGTTCATGGTACTTGTTATAGTACCACCCCTAGAAATGTAACAGGAGACAAATTCTAAAACTTTGTCACTAGAGACTAGTTCCAGAAACAATGTAGATTTAGTAATTTCTTACATATAAAAAAAGATATTTATCCTCAATTAACACTCTTCCTTGTATCAAATACCTGGCTAAAATTTTTTTTATAAGCAAGTTTTCCTAACGCTTCCAAGGCTGAAAACAATTCCAAAGATGTGCAAATTCATTTTGGGATGAGGAATGAGGGAAGACTGCTTTCTGACTTATTCTATGAAGCCTAATTGAAGTTGAATACCGTGATTCTCAGTGTGGTGTTAAGATGTTAACAAAATAAACTTCCTTTCTATACAAAGCACAATACTAATGAAAGGATAAACATAGAAAGCAAACAGACCAGATCGCTGAGCCCAGTAAAGGATAGTTTACTGATATTTCTTGGCAAAGGCCTAAAATAAATTTAATGGCTAAGGGTGAGGCTTTTCACCAAGTCATGGATGTTTCATATGCCAAGAAGGCTTATATACAGAACTAAGACTTTCCTGAATGGAAAGTACAAAAATGATAGAATTTAGAACCAAAGAGTTAGTATAGTGGGGAAGATGCTTTCTTTGCAAAGAGCTGAGCAGGTTCCATCCCTGGCATCCCATATAGTACCCTGAGCACTGTCAGCAGCAATCCCTGAGCATAGAGCCAGGAGAAGCCATGAAGATTGCTAAGTGTGGCACCCCAAACCAAAACAAACAAAAAAGATGTGTTAAAAGAAAAGGAAAAATAATAGGAAAAACAAAACATGCAACTAGGGCGGTGCTAATTTCTTTTTTTCTTTTTTTTATTTATTTATTTATTTTGCTTTTTTTTGGGTCACACCCAGCAATGCTCAGGGGTTTCTCCTGGCTCTGCACTCAGGAATTACCCCCTGGGGGGTGCTCGGGGGACCATATGGGATGTCGGGATTGAACCCAGGCCTGTGTGCAAAGCAAACGCCCTACCCGCTGGGCTATAGCTCCCCGGCCCTGGTGGTGCTAATTTCTAAAGTTCCAAGCCTATTATCACTAGACTTAATGGGCCATCAGTCTTTCTCACCTAAACTGGAATCTCAGTCCAGGCAACAGTGGTTTCTGACTTTGTAAACAGCCTGAGGGGGCCAACTTCTACTGTTCTCCCATCAAACTCTCAGTCCCAAGCTAGAGGGCAGTGGGTTCTCCAGCCCTTCTCTGACCTCAGCCCTCCTCCCCTCTTTTGTTTCTAGCAGAGCTGGAGCCCTCCAAGCTGACCCACCCACAGAGGCAACCTTCTCTGTCTCTGGGCACTGCACTGGTCCTCACCAAATGCAGGAAACTCACCACATTTCCAGGCATCTCTCTCCTGAAGCTGGACAGAAGCATCAACACACAGGTTACTTCTCCCTTTGAGAACCACCTCTGGCTGGTTCCCAAACCACAGGGCCAGGAGATACAGCTGAAGGAGGTAGGTCACCACAGATGAGCACTTCAAGTCCTGAACCTACTGTAGAAAGCAGGTCGTCCGGAGCAACATGCAGAGCGGATAGGTATCCATGCATGCCTGCCAACAGCTCGAATTTAAGTGGATGCCTTAATAGGATTCAGTCCTCTGTTCTGTCCAGGTGCTCTCAATACTACATTACTCTGCTTGCTGCCTCCTAGAACTGGCTCTTGGGAACAGCAGGTAATGTGATTTTCCCTGGCAAATGCAGGGTCAGAAAACTCCGCCTTCCAGGTCCAGAATGCATGGAGTCCATAAGCATCCAGCCTCCAGATGAGCTTCCCCCCACCCCCCAACACTTGTGAACAGAATGACGTAACCTGATTCCTCTGACCTCATGCCCTTTGATTAGTATTTTTTTTAAATTTTGTTTTTATTGAGCCGTGTGTGATACACAGTTACAAAGTTGTTCATGACTGGGTCGATTCAGTCCTACACAGTTCCATCATCCATCTCTTCCAATTACACTTCCCACCACCAAAGTTCCCAGTTTCCCTCCCACCCCTGCCCCAGCCTGCCTCAATGGCAGGTACTTTTTTCTTCTTTCTTCTTTTCTCTCTCTCTTTCTCTCTCTCCCTTTCTCTCTCTCTCCTCTCTCTCTCTCTCTCTCTCTCTCTCTCTCTCTCTCTCTCTCTCTCTCTCCCTCCCTGGGCATTATGGCTTGCAATATAGGTACTAAAAGATATGGTTGGCCCTTTACCTACTTGCAGCACTCAGTTTTTGATCAGAGGGACTTTTCCCAATTATCTTTATTATAGTGGTCCCAAGGTTTGCCACACATGGTGGTAGGGGGACACCATTGCTCAGTATTGACTGATATTAAGCTACACTGATAGGACATTCACTTACTTTTACTGGGGAGCAGTTGTTCTTCAGGTGACAAATTTACCACTTAATTCTTTACCCACTTGCTAACATATTTTTGAAATGGCTTTTTTTTATCTTATGAATAAAGTACTAAGAACATACAGTATTTTGTTTGAATAATTTTTTTCTTCCCTGTAGGAAAGCCTACCAGAGTGATCTGCCGTTCAGAGCAAGTTCCTATTTAATTCTTTAAAATAAAAATTCCAGCATGGTTTATTTAAAGTAGTTTTACCATTTTTATTTTTCAAAGAATATATGATTTCCCATTATTCTGTATCAACTCTTGTGATGTCATTCTTATTTATTTATTTTAACTTTAGGGACTTTCTGAAGTGGTGTTCAGGGATCTCTTCCTGCAAACTCAGTACACTATGCTGGTGTTTCTATGCGAGAGCCCAAGAATGCAGGGCAGCTTGGATCCAACCATGCTGGTGTTCATCTGGGCACCTCAGCAGATCACCTGGGAATAAGCAGCAGTTGGGGGACGGCAGGACCACATCAAGCAGTGTTCATATAACATTGCAAAGCTGGGGGAATCAATCCACTTGCCCTGTTTATCTTCATGATGAGTTATTCATCTTACTGTCAAGATAGCACCCTTATTCTGAGCATGAAGTCCCATATGATCAGGCAATAGAGAAAATTTTAGTGGAGGGAAAGGCTGCCTGTGGCCAGGGTGGAAGGCTGAGTAAGACAAACATCTCCACAAGGATAGAAGCTTTGTTTGCAAAAGCAATAAGAACACTGGAACTAATGGAAAGTGTCATACTAGCCGTATCATGCTAGCCACTGTCATGCTTATCCATGGCCCTACTTCTTTGGGTGCAACACCACAGTTTTAGTGCAAGGTCTACCCCACATCCTAGAAGACTGTACACCCAGCTCAGAAAGCTTCCCTCCACACTGACATGTGTGAGCTATTCACTCTAAATGAAAGGATTCATCTATGAATGTGGTTTGAGGTCAGTTTTCAAATACTGAGCCCCAGGAACTAGTTCTAGTGTTGAGGCATAACAACCTGAACACTTTGTGGCTGCTTCATATCCCATGCCTGGAGTAGGGCATGTGGGTGCCGCTCCAGCCCACTTACAAACACCCTATTGGCCTGTGAGGAAGGATAAACTTGAAGGAAGACCCATTTGGAAGTGATGTCATTTTTCTTCTCTGAAAGTACAGGCTTGTGTGTGACAAATAACACTATCAAATAAAGATTTTACATTGTAGGAGAAGCAGTGAAAAAATACTTAGTCTTCTGTCCCGTTATTCTTGTTCACCGAGACGGCTGTCGTAGAGCAAGAACCCCACACCATGGTGTGGTCATAAACAACCCACACTCTTCCTGTCTCATCATTCTTGGGCTCCAGTCATAACACTTTGATGCTTTTTCTAGAAAAAATATTTTCCTTTCCTAATTCACTCCCTTAGGCACAATTTCCACAGGCTCACATTGGCGGAAATGATTTCTGCTAAAAAAAGAAATCTAATTAAACCATTTATCACCTTTTCTTTTTCCAACACAGTAGAGTAATAAATTAGCCCTATGGTCTACTGTGCGGTTGATAGATGGGAAATAAAGATGTAGAGTCATTTATTTTCGTTGCAAACTTGGGAATAAAACGTTTCTTGGGCTGTAGGCCAAGAACCGCTCAGAGATGATAGTTTATAGGATGTGGTTAGACCTTCCTATGTCCAAAGGGGACAGAATGTTCTGCTTTCACCCCCTAATTCCAGTCATTAACCTAGAACTGGAGAAACCTAACACCTTGCATTACACCACAAAGTGTATTTTTTGATAGGGTTTAGGAGATAAAATTTAATGCTCTGCAAAGTATCAAATTCAATCACAATCTTGCCAGAGAATGAAACTCATTGGCCTAAATGTATGATAGCAGTATGCCTAAGGAAAACCAATGAAATATAAATAAATGTTCATACTTTACTACTATTTTCAGTTAATGTTTGCAAAATAACAAACCAAATGATACAGCTTGCCATGCATAGAATGGGTTCAATAACTATTTCAAGATTAAAATAAGTGCTCAGGATAGCTGTTTATGGAACACAGAATTTTAGTTGGTTCCATAGTTTACTGTTTTCTTAAAATATAATCTTTTTATTCAAAGCAACACAGACCAACTTAGTTTTTATTCCACAAAACATAACTTTTATGTAATTATTCAAAGAATATGAAAATTCTGATATCTTCCCATTGTCTAACATTTTAGATGTATATGCTAGAAAATATATTTTATGGAGAAATAAATTTTTAAGGAAATTCAAAATGCATGAAACAAATACTGTATCCAAGCCTGATTGTCAGTCTTAGATAGAAAAAACCAAAATATATCATTACTCCATAAAAATTATAACAGCTATCAAAGAGACTATTATTTTCTAAATGAATGATCAAAAATCCTGCTAAGATTACGGAAGAGAATATCAACATTGAGGGTCACCAAAGAATTCATACAAGGAAAGACAGTAAAGTGAGCTTTGGATGGAAAGCAGAGTTCATCTGAATATGGTAGAAAGGATAGAGAGTTTGACGAGCAATAACAGTGTAAGGAATCATTGCTTTAGTTGTGGTCATGTTCAGAGGCTTAGCACAAAGGAAGTTTGCTTCTTGACCACATGACAGTAGAAACCTGGGTTTCTTGGTGGCTGTCTACTCTGTGAGCATACACAGACAAAGGGTCCTTTCATCTTATTGCTCTGACATCCTTTTGGATCCAATCGTCCTTGTTTGAAAGAAGGTAGGAGAAAGAAAAAATCACAAAGGAAAAGCATACACACATTCTTTGTAAAATCCCTGATATAAACATGACACATACAATTTCTGCTCCTAGTCTCTGGATGAAAACCAGTTCCTCAGATTGCTTTTGAGCAGGTGGTAAATGCAATTGCAGGCTGGACACCCGCTTCCCAGTAAGAGAGATGCATGGATAATGTGGGATATAAGACAATAAAGGAGGGTGTTCAAGAGATTCTGGTTTGAATTTTCTTTTATTTTCAAGATAAGGGCTCTTTCCTTAGGGGATTCCATCCACAGACATATTTGTTCACTCAAAAATGTTCTCTCTCTTACCTAAGAATTTTCTGCAGATGAAGATCCACAAACCTGCTTGTTAAACCTGGCTTTCCACTTGGGTATCATTTAGAAATTTAAAATGCAACCTGTACAAAATGCAAACTAATGGATTATTTCTGAATTCTGTTATATGCCACATCTTCTCTCTAAAGAATGGTTGTGTTGTTGTACTAACTGCTCAAGTCAGAAACCTGGATGATATATCTGATTCTTCCCAGTCTTTTACTCCTCTAAGACCATTGTTCCTCATAATTTTCCTCATTCCATCAACACCTCACACCCCATTATTGGAAAAATGTCTTGACCAACTTCCATGATGGCCTTCAAGGTACCCTTCTATCGGAGATGGCTGTTTCCATGACACAATTAGGGAGGAGGTACTGGGATCGCTTTCTACCGGGGATTGGTGGCCAGCCGATAGAGAAAGCCTCATGAATCCAGCAATGTTTCAAAAGGCTTTACTCACACTTGTTCTGGTATACAATTCAATAATAGCAAAACCCCAGACTTTAGATTCCTAGCTGCGGCCCTGGCCATGTGTACGTTTAGAATCCTAGGCAAAGATAGCCACTACCACATACTAAGGCCCAACAGGGAAGAGAACCGAAAAAAGGAGAACAGAGGCAGAGACCAGGCAGGCAGGGAAGAGGAAGAGAGAGAAAAGGTAGGGAAGAGAGCAGGCCACTGCTTTCATATCTTTTCAGTCCTGACCTGCCCACATCAATGGATAGAAGTTAGGGTCAATTTTCCTCAGGTCTGCTTCTTCCAGGACCTCACCTAGAATCATTGAAATGTTAATATTGCCCAAGTTAAGGTCTGTCCTTGCAGTTTTCCTGCAGGCCCTATGCAGAGTGGGGTAGGGCATGTATCTGTACCAATGGATATTCTACAGCCACGTATATATTTCTTCAAGCTTTCACAAGATTCTTGTCTTTACTTCATAGTTGTTTTGTATATTAGACTTATCAGACAGTCATGCTTGCTTGCAGGCAAACAGCATTTCTCTCTGGTCTAATTATAATTATAATTTAGAGATCCAACATAGGTCAATTTACTGGTATTACCCATGATGATTGTGGTAGCAGGAGAGAAAATATTTATACCTGTTAATTTAGAATACATGGTAAGATATACTTCCACATAGAGTACAGATTCAAAATTGTTTCCCTGCCCCTATCTACAAAGTGGCCCACAGGAGGTAACTCAAGCAAGATGCAGAGGCTCTGGGCAGCAGTGTACTGCAACACCCTTAATTTTAAATCTTAATTTAATTTTTTCAGGGCAATACTTCCAAAATATAAACTAATTACATCTCCTGTTAAATGTTATTCCTGTAAAGTTTAAAATCCAAGCACTTTGTACAACACCCCAAATTCAGCTTTGCATTTCCATTATTTTACAAAACAGTATGACACCCCAAATTTAGCCCTTCCTTCTATGTAATGCCTTCTGTCAAATCATTTTCCCACACAATTTTCCTAGGAATTAAGCTCAAACCTCCGCATACTTCCTCTTCTCCATTCCTTTTTCAGAAAGTTCTTCCCTTTCTCTCACTTCTTCCAGGAATCAGTGTGATCTTTTCTCCTGTCCTGCTCTAGTCATTTCCACCAGGAAGAGTGATGCTCATTCTGGGTGCTGAGACTGGGATCAGTGTTGCACCCCAGCACAAACAATTCAATGTCTTGCACTATGTACAATGATTACTTGTTTGGCCCCAGTACTTGATCACTTGATCACTTGAATCCGTTATTCATTGATTTGCTCAACCAGGCGCCAGTAACATTTCCATTGGACCCTATCATGTGCCAATGTAGCCCAATGGCATCTGGTTGATTCAGGAATATGAAGAGCCTCAAACCGTTCCTTCCAGCGTCTTGACAAGGAAGTCTGACCATCTTGTAGGTGGGCGGCCACTGGAGCTGCGCAGGAGGAAGAGAGTGGCATGGAATGCCTTTTAAAGGCATCGAAGAAATAGCTAAAAGGACAAAAGAACCTCCAGTTTCCAGGCACATCTCTTTGACTCCACTGTTCTCCCCTGCATTAACATACGCCTCAGAGACCTGGGGCCCTATGAAAGCAGGATACGAATGCTATTCAGGACTCCCAGAGAAGAATCAAAAGAGCTATGCTTGGAATATCACGCCTCGCTCAAGTGAGAGAAGGAATCCGGAGTTCTGACCTCCATCACTATTCCAGAATCAGGGACGCTGTCTCGTTTGCCAAGCCATCGAAAATCAGATGGGCTAAACATGTAATGCGATTTGGAGACAACCGCTGGACTAGAGCCGTGACTGACTGGATCCCACGGGATGTCAAAAGGACCCAGTACTGAATCCTCGAAAATCTTCTGGAATTTTTTTTAAGAGATATAAATGAACAACTCTATTTCAAACCAATACAATCAGAATGTCCACAGGAAGGATTTTTTTGATCACTTCACTTGATCACTTGAATCCCGTTACTCATCGATTTGCTCGAGCGGGCGCCAGTAACATTTCCATTGGACCCTATCACGTGCCAATGTAGCCCAATGGCATCTGGTTGATTCAGGAATATGAAGAGCCTCAAACCGTTCCTTCAGGGTCTTAACAAGGAAGTCTGACCATCTTGTAGGTGGGCGGCCACGTGATCTTTTGACATCCCGTGGGATCCAGTCGGTAACGGCTCTAGTCCAGCGGTTGTCTCCAAATCGCATTACATGTCCAGCCCATCTGATTTTCGATGCCTTGGCAAACGAGACAGCGTCCCTGATTCTGGAATAGCGACGGAGGTCAGAACTCCGGATTCCTTCTCTCACTTGAGTGAGACGTGATATTCCAAGCATAGCTCTTTCGATGCCTCTCTGGGAGACCCGAATAGCATTCTCATCCTGCTTTCGTAGGGGCCCAGGTCTCTGAGGCGTATGTTAATGCAGGGAGAACGGTGGAGTCAAAGAGATGTGCCCGGAGCCGGAGGTTCTTTGTCCTTTTTAGCTATTTCTTCGATGCCTTTGAAGGCATTCCATGCCGCTCTCTTCCCTCCTGCGCAGCTCAGGTTTTAGGTCATTCATCATGTTGACTTCTCGACCTAGGTACACATAACTGCTGCATTCAGAGATGTTTGTTCCATTGAGAGAGAATGGGGCCTCTGGAACTAGTTCATTTCTCATGAACATAGTTTTCTTCAGATTCAGCTGTAGACCTACCTTTCCACATTCTCGGTCAAAGTCAGCCAGCATTTGTGCCGCTTGGCTAATGTTTGGTGTTATTAGAACGATGTCATCAGCGAAGCGGAGGTGGTGTAGTTGCCGACCATCTATCTTCACTCCCATTCCTTCCCATTCTAATTGTCTCATGATGTTCTCGAGGGTGGCACTGAAGAGTTTTGGTGAGATGGTATCACCCTGTCGAACCCCTCTTTTGACATCAATGATCACTTCTTTGTAGAATGGTGAGATCCTGGTGGTGAATCCATAATACAGCTCACGAAGGATCTTGATGTATTGGGTTTGAACACCCTGTTTGACTAGGGCTTCGATGACTGCTTCAGTTTCCACAGAATCAAAGGCTTTCTGTAAATCAATGAACGTGAAACAGAGCGGCATCTTGTACTCCCTACAAACCTCAATGAGCTTGGTTACTGTGTGGATATGGTCGATTGTGCTGAATCCTTTCCGGAAACCTGCTTGCTCGCATGGTTGACCTTCATCTAGTGTTCTGCTAATCCTGTTCAGGATGACTCGTGTAAACAGCTTGTAGATGACAGACAACAGGCAGATGGGGCGATAGTTGCTGATGTCATGAATGTCTCCCTTCTTGAACAGTAGAACTGTCCTGCTGGTTTTCCATTGGGAGGGCACCTTGCATTCGGACAGGTAGCGTGTGAAGAGCCGAGCTAGTGTATTGATGAGCACCGATGGCAGATTCTTCAAATGTTCGGGTCTGACTTTGTCTGGGCCTGGTGCTGTTCCCTTCTTTTACCGATGAGATGGCATGTCTTATTTCAGAAGGGAGAACGTTGGGAATGACGTATCCATCCTGTGGAATTTGGTATGTGGGCAGGTGGATGTGGCTATCAAAAAGATTTGAGTAGAAGTCCTGGATAATCTTCTCCATTGCCTTTCTGGAAGATGTGATAGATCCATCAGGGCGTCGGAGGGCAGTCATCTTGGTCTTATAGTTGGCGAAGGACAGGCGGGCAGTGCGAATACTTTTCCGGCTTCTGCTGCATCTTCCAGTATTTCTGCTCTTCTGTCTTTGAGGTCTGCTTTTATCGCTTCTCTGCACTGTTTAGCAAGCTTGGACATTAGCATTTGGTCTCCTGAGGCTCGCGCCTTGCCACGTTGGCGAATGAGCTGGGAGTTTCTGAAGACAAAGCGTCCTTTTTGTTTTTTCTCTCTCTCGGCATTCTTCACACAATCATGGAGGTGCTGAACCAGTCGGTTGTATTCTTCATCGATGTCATCAATGATGGTATCTTCCCATGTTACCGCAATGGTGCTAAAGAGTTCCCAGTTGGTGGTCGTTCTGGGAGTTCTCTTCTTAAACTTTGCAGCCTTTTCTCCCGTTGCGGGAAGTAGAATTTTGCACGAAGGAGACAGTGGTCCGATCCTGTGTGGAATTTGGGGACGACAGCAACATCGGTCAGACAAAACCGTCGATTGAAGATGATGTGGTCGATTTCATTGTGGAACTGTCCACCAGGAGATTCCCCATGTCCAACGTTTCGCTTCAGCCTTCTGAAACTGTGAGTTCCCATGAATAGTCTTGGTGGACATGATGAACTCAGATAGTCTCTCACCCTGTTCGTTCCATTCTAGGCCATGGGTCGATGTGGAGTTCTTCAGCCGATCTTCTCGGTCCTATCTTGGCATTAAAGTCACCGACTATGATCTTGTAGAAGGTGTGATCTTTTTATAGAACTCCTCCAATTTCATGTAGAATTTCTCAATTTCATCTTCTTTGTATGTGGATGTTGGTGCATAGACAATGAAGATAGAAATTGCTGGAGTGAGCCACATATCCTCAAGTGTAATCGTCCTATTCGGTTTGTTAGGCATTCAAATGAATCCAATGTTGACAGCCATGTTCGTGTTGACAAGGACACCAATGCCACCGACGCCTCTTTCATCACATGTTCCAAGGAACAATTCTTCTCCGGTGTCAAATACAGCATGATGCGACTGACGCCTCCTCGTCTCAGTCAGACCAATGATGTCGTACTTGATCTTTCTTGCTTGCAGCATCAGATCCTCAATATATGCTTCCCGTTGCCAGTGTACGTGCATTGAAAGTACAGACAGTCATTTTAGTCCTTCTTCGTTTTGGCAGCCTAGGACAGCCGTGAAATTTTATCAGGCACTGCTTGTTTGCCTTTCTTACTG
>JAJIBD010032904.1:0-10972 GCA_021461705.1 Cryptotis parvus | reverse complement strand
GCAATCCAGGCTTCTGAAGCCATTCAGAAAGGGATGAACACCAATAACACTCACTCCACTGTCTGGGGCTGAAATCCAATATCCGCTGGACGGTCCTAATTTACAACTTGGTTTTCATCTCAACAAGGTCCCTGGGTCTCAGGTTTACTCTCCAGTTGCTAGACAGGCGCAATCTGTGACAAGCCCCTAACCTCTCTCCTGCTTCTCACATCCTGGGACTGCTAAACTCAGGATAGGATCACAGGATTACTTTTCAGGCTGAGAACAGGAGCTGCAAATGCCTGCTGAGATCCACTTTGTTGAGCTGCTACCTATTGACCTATTGAAGAGGTCAACTGGCTTAAATGTCCAGGGTTCAAATTTGAGGACCAGATGGGGGGGTTTTGGTGAATTAAACCTGTTAAGGCAGTTGGCAAGCATAAATTTGACATTGAAACGTGGCCTGCATGCATCACCTTGTCTTCACTCTGAGTCAGGGGACGATGCAAGAGAAAGCCTGGGTTCCAGTAACTAAATCTTTTTTTTTCCTTTTTGGGTCACACCCGGCAATACTCAGAGGTTACTCCTGGCTCTGCACTCAGGAATTATTCCTGGCAAAGTGCTCAGGGGACCATATGGGGATGCCAGGGATCGAAAACTGGGTCAGTAGTGTGTAAAGCAAACGCCCTACCCGCTGTGCTATTTCTCCAGCCCCCCAATAACTAAATCTTAAGGAACTGAGTCATTTGATGAGTGACTGCAGAGAAACCGAACAGATCACCCCCCAAAAATTAGTGCCTTAAAAACAAAAACAAGCTACTCTTTTATTTGGCATTTTTTTTTAATTTTTAATTTTTACAATTACAAAGATATACAATTAAAAAGTTCATATTTGGGTTTTGGTCATACAGTGTTCCAGCACCCATCCCACCACCGGTGCCCATCTCCCACCACCAACGTCCCTGGTTCCCTCCCCTCCCCCAGCCCTCCTCCATGGCAGGTTCTTTATTTCTTTCCCTTTCTCTCTCTTTCTCTTTTCCTTCCCTTCCAGACTATGGATTACAGAACATACATTAAAGGGCTGTCATGTGCATCTTTTTGCCTCTATTTAATGCTCAGTTCTAGGTTGGCCTAGAACTTAGTACCCTCAACAATTGTTAGCACACTGTTCCGTTTTCTGTCTTACCTAGCCTCTGACTCCCACACATTTGTGATAATTTCCACCTTGACAAGACCTCCTGATATATGCTTCACTTGACCTTGGATATTGGTATCATAATATGTACATATATATTTATGTTATGCAAATAAATGCAGTCATTCTGTATCTGTCTCTCTCCTTCTGGCTAACTTCGCTCAACATAATCTTCTCCGTGTCCATCCATTTATAGGCAAATTTTATAACTTCATTTTTTCCTAACAGCTGCATAGTATTCCATTGTGTAGATGTACCAAAGCTTCTTTATCCAGTCATCGATTTTTTGGGCACTCTGGTTGTTTCCAGATTCTGAATATAGTGAATAATGCTGCTATGAACATAAAAGTAGGGATGGTGTTTCCGCTACGTATTTTTTGGCTTCCCAGAATATATTCCCAGGAGTGGTATGGCTGGGTCAAATGGGAGTTCAATTTCTAGTCTTTGGAGGAATGTCCATATTGTTTTTCCAGAAAGGCTGTACCATATTTGGCACATTTTTATGGATCCACTGTGCTCAGCAAGAGAGCTTGTATGCACTCTTTTCCTGCGATTTTATGCAGCCGAGAAATCAAGTGCTGACTATGGCTGATGTGATCTGGAACACACAAGGAAACTCATTTCTCTGGCATTTTGGCTGGGTCAACTGGAAGTGTGAGCTCTTCTGGGGTCCAAATGCTAAAAAAGGCCATCACCCAATATGTCTTAAGGCTCTCTTTCTCAACATGGAGTATCCACACAATCTCTTCAACTGGATAAGCTTATATGATAGCCCAGGGTTCTCAACAGTAGAGTCTGCCAGTTTTTGAAGTGTAGGCTAAGAAAAGGCATATCGCCACATCTATTGCACTCTATTGAGTAAAGTCAGCACTAATCGATCCTGAGAGAATCGATTGCAGAAAAACATAGACCCTGTAGGAATAGCCCAGTAGATGCCAACTTTGGAGAATAACTTACCTCATAACCAAGAATACTAATATATAGCACTAACGCTGTTATCTGAGAGAGCAATCCAGTATCTGCTGGATAATCCTAACTTATAACTTAATTTTCATCTAATAAGTCCCTTTGGTCTTAATGTTCAGTCACATTGTCATTATAAATAAGCATAAGCTGCATCCTTTTCTGTAATCAGCATGCATCATAGAATAATATAAAGTGGGTTTATGTATGTCTCTTTTTAGGCTTCTACGAAAACTGAGAGCTAAATACCAGCACTAAGATGTTACAAATAGACATATCAAGATACTCAAACGCTGAGCAAACTTTCCTGTTTTCCAGCTACTAATGGGTAGAGGTAAAATTAAGCCTAAGATTGCTGATATTCCTGAAAAAAAATGTGTCCTTTTTTTTTTTGCTTTTTTTTGGGTCACACCTGGCAATGCTTAGGGGTTTCACCTGGCTCTGCTCTCAGGAATTACTCCTTGCGGTGCTCAGGAGTAATTGAATAATGCTGCTATGAACATAAAAGTAGGGATGGTGTTTCCGCTACGTATTTTTTGGCTTCCCAGAGTATATTCTCCAGGAGTGGTATGGCTGGGTCAAATGGGAGTTCTGAATCACATCATATGGGATGCCGAGGATTGAACTCTGGCCGGCACAGGCCGGCTGCATGCAAGACAAGCGCTCTACCCGCTGGGCTATCGCTCCAGCCCCATTTTGATTAAGGGAAGATAATGTCAATTGTGAGAAGACTGTTGAACAATGGCTAGCATATATGAAGCCCTGACTTAAATCTCTGGCTTCTGTACCCTGCCAGATATTTTAAAAAGAAGCCTGGATGAGGAGTACCAGGCTGTAGGTGAATGGAAAAATAATCAGTTTAGGCAAAGAAAATTACAAATAAGACTTTTTCTTTTGATAGGCTGACAAGAATCTTTCTCTACCTTATTTCTACTCCTTGCGTGTCTTGGGAAGTCACTGAGGTCTTGTTATGTCACACAGACTACAGGCTGAGGGTTTCTATTAATTATTCAATAATTTTCTGAATTTACAGGAATTTTATTTAAAATAATAGAAGGAAGGTGGGTCAGGGAATGAGAAAGTTTCCCATAATATCGAGGTGAAAGGAGATTTCCCAAAATGGGTTCCTGAGTTACTATTTATTCCATCACAACTTCCCAAATGTGGGAAGTGTATGCCTGTACATCACATCTAGAGTCTGTATATCGCTTTTTTTACTTGATGAACAAGAGCAAATTTTCAACTTTCCCTCTAGTTCTCTCCATCCATATTAGGACCCTCTATATATTACCAAAGGGAAAGTTTCATGAAGAGGAGAATATGATTTTTGCCAAATTGCATAAAGTTATAGTTTAAATCAGGGTTCAAAGTGAGGTTTTAAATTATCTACATATTTCACAGAATTTCCAATTATTTATGAGCTTAAACTCTCAGAAATGTTTGGATAAATATATGAGTCAAACACCCATTGGGCAATTTTACTCTAAGTAATGAGAATGCAGTGGTAAATATGATAAGCCTAACCCATATCCTAGCTAGTAAAGATGACATTTTAGAAAATTAGATAAACATTATATGGTAACTATGAAGGGGAAAGTCTGCTATGCTGTAGAAAAATAAAGGATGAGAACATAAACCCTGAGTCAGTTAAGGGAGGTCAGGTTACATTGTGGTAAAAAATAGTCCACAAATTTTAATAGCTTAGGTCATTAAAGGTTTGTTTCTCTCCCACACTATAGGTGCACTGCACAGGTAGCCAAGGAACAGTTGCTAATGCAGTGACCAACAATGACTGAGGCAATATAGTTCTGGAAGTTATTGAACTACCAATGAAATGTTATAGTGTGGCAAATCCTGTGACAGCTCTATCCAACCAGACGGGGTCCAAGAAATGTTTTCACTTGTACAGGAGATCCTGACTAGTTAGAAAAGATGGAATAGGGAAGATATAGAGAGTAAACACAAATATTCAAGTAGGTATACAGGGTTGGGTAAAAGAAAACATGTTATTTTGGAGTATATAAACTTGGGGATAAAAGGATATAATGGGAAAGGGAAGAAGAGTCTTGGTCATCGTGTTAGCTTGAATACATCACAAGGATCTCTTAAATGAAAGAAGTCATTCCAAAAACACTATTGGCGATGACTTGCATATTTTATTCCTTCACTTGTTTATGACAGATATGTTCCCTTTGTAGTTACATTTTATCTTAAGGACTTTACTAGTTTTTCCAGTGTTTCTTCAATCTTTTATTCTGGTCACTATGTGGGCAGATGGACATGAAAGTACATTCTTAGCAATTTTTTTCATTACTAACTCTATGACTTTATGATGAACTTTACTTAACAAGGAACTTTAGACAAAAAGTTTTGACCTCCATTAGTCACAAAGAAATTCTTAGAATCCAAGAAGTTGGAGAGTGGAGTGACCTCTCTGGTGAGTAACCCACTTAAATAGCTGTGTACCCAGCACTATACAGATGTGAATAGTGAATATACCTTTGGAATGAGAAATTAACTGAGCTAAGATTTTATTTCATTATATATTTTAATGAGGCCAATAAGTAATTTACATTTGCATATGTCGAAAGAATTATGGAGCATTATTTAACTATAAAAAGTTTAATGTATTCTTTATTTTATAAAATATTTGCTAGAAATGTATCAAATACTAGATCTAGGAAAGGAAAAACAAAGTAGTGGATCAAAACAAAGTACCTGTCAATTTGTAAATTTCATTGTTTGAAGGAAACAATTTTGAAATGTACATATGGAACCAGAGAGATAATCGTGGATAGGGTATTTGCCTTGCACAAGACCGACCTGGGTTCAATCCCAGCACTCCATATGATCACTTGATCAATCACTGCAAGCCTGCCAAGAGTAATTGCAGTGCATTGATGGATGTGACCCCAAAACCAGAAAATGAATAAATATTAAAGCAAATATATGTATATATGGTGTCGTCTGTAATGTAATATAAGTGTTATAAACACTTATACAAAATTCCTTGAATCAAAAGAGTTGATAAAAGGAGCATGGAGACCCTGAAAATAGTTAGAGAAGATTTTAAACATAATATACCTTAATAAAATGTACCCTGGAAGGTTTGGTCCACAGTTGGAAGCCAGTGTCAACCTCTTAAGGAAAGGCAGTTGGGATAGGGAAGGGGCCCAGGGACAAAAGATAGTGGTAAATGACCACTCTGTAGAAGAACTGCGTAGAATGGGTAAAGGAACAAACATCGTAACTTGTCAGCATCTGTACTGCAAACCATATGCCCAATGGGATTGAGGGAGAAAGAAGGAAAGTGCATGCCATAGAGGCAGGCTGGGGGTGAAGGAGTGGGCGCAGGCAGGAGGATAAAGGTCACATTGGTGGTTGGTGAAACATGCACTGGTGGAGGGATGGGTGTTGGGACATTGTGCGACTGAGTCCTGATCAGGAACAGCCTTCTAACTAACTGTATGGCACAGTGACTCAAAAAAAATAATTTTAAAAAAGTATACCCTGGAAGACAGATAGGAAGTAAAAGGAAAAGGCAAAAGATAAAAGTCTCAAAAAGAATCTTAGAATTTTCATAGAACCAATAAGTATGGCTAGAGAAATATAAGCAATGAGGAGAAAAGAGATGTTGTCTAAGATATGGGGAAGAAAAACAGAGAATTTTTTCCCATGGTGAGAATTTTCTTACTTAATTCTGAGTGAAGTGGATAACTATTGGAAAAGACTTTAACCAATAATTTCATTTAGGTTTATAAAGGTTGATGCTAACTATTATGTTGAGAACAGAGTTGTGGCCCTTTTAGGTAAGTAATAACTTTTTTTTTAGTATAGTAGCAATTGTATGAGGAGTGGTCATCTCTACCTTAACTCTTATTATGTTCTGCCAAAGTCCAAAAAAGCTGAACATTTGCTATTGGACTAGATATGGAATTTGAGGAATGAAGTATAGTAATATGACATCAAGGTTATATTTAGATTTCCATTTGACAGGTTTGAAATGCTTCTGAGAATTCAATGCAGACCTCAATTACAACACTCAAAACTTGATCACATTGCAGGTAAATAAATGACTGAGCTCCACTGCTCAAATTAACTTTAGAAGTAACTTCACTATGTTTTTTCTAACCCAATTCAGGTCCTACACAGTACTCTCTGATTCCACGTTTTTCTATTCCATGGTATGTCCAGAACTACCAATATTCTTTCATGAAGAAGACTAGAATTTTTTTTTTTTTTAGCTTTTAATAATTCCCAACTCTTTTATTGATGTAAGTTGGTTTAGAAGAATATCATACGCTTCAAAGGTACAGTGTCCTACCTCTTCTAAATACAAATGTCACACTGCACATTTTGTCAGCAGTACCAATATTCTGTTTTTCCTTCTTTTTAAAAAATTTTTTATTTTTACAATTACAAAGATATACAATTAAAAAGTTCATATTTGGGTTTTGGTCATACAGTGTTCCAGCACCCATCCCGCCACCAGTGCCCATCTCCCACCACCAATGTCCCCCGGTTCCCTCCCACCTCCCCAGACCTCCTCCATGGCAGGTTCTTTTCTTTCCCTTTCTCTCTCTTTCTCTTTTCCTTCCCCTCCAGACTATGGATTACAGAACACACACATTAAAGAGGTTGTCATGTGTCTCTTTTTGCCTCTATTTAATGCTCAGTTCTAGGTTGGCATTAGTACCCTCGACAATTGTTAGCACACTGTTCCATTTTCTGTCTTACCTAGCCTCTCTGACTCCCACCACGTTTGTGATAATTTCCACCTTGACAAGACCTCCTGATATATGCTTCACTTGACCTTGGATATTGGTATCATAATATGTACATATATATTTATGTTATGCAAATAAATGCAGTCATTCTGTATCTGTCTCTCTCCTTCTGGCAAATTTCGCTCAACATAATCTTCTCCATGTCCATCCATTTATAGGCAAATTTTATAACTTCATTTTTCCTAACAGCTGCATTGTATTCCATTGTGTAGATGTACCAAAGCTTCTTTATCCAGTCATCGATTTTTGGGCACTCTGGTTGCTTCCAGATTCTGGCTATTGTGAATAATGCTGCTATGAACATAAAAGTAGGGATGGTGTTTCCGCTGCGTATTTTTGGTTTCCAGAGTAGATTCCCAGGAGTGGTATGGGCTGGGTCAAATGGGAGTTCAATTTCTAGTCTTTGGAGGAAATGTCCATATTGTTTTCCCAGAAAGGCTGTACCAAGAAGACTAGAATTTTTTAAAAGTATAATTGAATAAATAAAGAAAATAGCTCAGAAAAAATTATTTTATGTCTGTTAAATAAGCTAAAACAACTTAGAAATATAATCGAAAATTAATTTGCTATTACTTGGATAAATACTTTACTAATTGAGCAAATTGATCAGTTCTAATTTTTTCAACCCTCCCATTCTAGAGGTTAAATAAATTCACTGGCCTTGAATTTAGGCTCATTCTGCAAATTGTTTAACTAATGGAATGTCAACAGGTATGAAACAAATACCGGACTTCAAATGCTCTTGTGTGCTCAAGTATTCACGATTGTGCTTTTTTATCATCTTCAAAAGAATGTGGCTAATTTAACCTGATGGATTGGAAAATTGAGATATGTAGACAGCTGTGTTGAGCACAATTCCTCTGTCACCAGCTGATTAATACGGTTAAATAATAATTGCATTACATCACAGAGTTTGGGAGGAGGATTTCTTTATAGCACACATTTGAAGAACTAGCCAACCAGAACACATATAAAATGTTAACATAGTTAGCACTTTGGTTAGATGTGTATCAGTTTGTGCTGGGTTAGATTTTTTTCCTTATAACTCAATAACTTTGTGAACCTTGAGTTGTTGCAGGTGTGGCTGAAGTGCCCGGCTGTATTGGCAAGTGGCAGAACCCAGAAGACAGGCTTGTCTACACCCAGGGCTCTGCCCGTAGGCCCTAGAAGGTTGATGGTCTGACATAGAAAAAAAGGCTGGGATTTCTGGGATGAACCCAGAGCCATGGCAGAGCCTGGCAAGCTTGTCACATTGTCACTTGTCTTCCCTTTTGATCATCAATTTGCTCAGTGGGTGCCGTAACCATTCATTGGGAATGAGGTCCAATATTGTTACTGGTTTATGGGCATGGGGAATATACCAAGGTGGCTACCCATGGTATATTCCATATGTCAAAACAATAACAATAACAGAGCCTCATTCCCAATGAATGAAGGTGACACTGGCGCTGCTCAAAAAAAAACGATGATCAATGGGAAGACAAGTAATCCAAGTGAACTCAACAACTTATTTCTCCCTCAAACAATCCAGATATTAAAAGCATTATGTGTATTCAAAAAGCAGATATTGAGAAACCAAATTATGAGTGTATGTAGATGCATAGGAGCACTGGGGAGAAATAAGACAAGTACCTGAACAGTTGAGGTAAGTAAATAAGGCGTGCAATCAGAGCACTATAAATTTTTAGCTCCTGCGTCATTTGGCATAGTTATTCCTCTTCTGCATATTTAATCCTTGTCTATGATTTCAATATAATTAGTATAAGGTCAGATCAACCACAAGTGTGTGGGAGTCAGAGGCATTAGGTAAGACAGAGAAGGGAAGAGTGTGCTACTAATCATAAAAATGATGATACCAGCCTTGAACTGAGTATTGAATAGGCAAGAGGGTAAACATGATAACCTCGGAAATGGCTACATAAAGCTACAATGTGTAGGAAGGGAAGAGAGGAGAAAGAGAGGAAGAGAGAGGTATATAAAGTGAAGAGATAAAAAGAACCTGCCATAGAGGCAGGTTAGGGCAGGGGGAGTACTGGGGACCCTGGTGGTGGGATGGGTGCTAGAACACTGTATGACTGAAAACTAAACATGAACAATTTTTGTGACTTTATATCTCATGGTGGTATAACAAAATATTGCAAAAATAATAAAATTAAAAAAATAAAAATAATTATATAGTTAAACTAGTTTTTTTTTTTTTTTAAAGTATAACTTTTGTTTTAATAGGTAATTAAAAAGCACAGTGTTTAGAAACCAATACCTTGAACACTACAGAGAACAACAACATTCAGAAAATCCAGTTTATTTTTTCCATGTTGTGTGGACAGATCCAGTCAATGTGATCAATATTTCTGCATGTAAAAATAATTTATCAAAATAAGTTTTTCCACAAGATTATTTTTCCATCAGCTTGGAAAATCCTGGGTCTGAAACATACCCAAATAAAGCTCTTGAAAATCCACCTCTGAAAATTTGGAAGTGTGGCCAAGATCTTTTCCTGTCATTTACTTAAACTACAAATGGCTAAAGATCAATTTATGTTTGAAAAAAGGTGACTAGTACAACAGTTGAATTCAGAAATATTTGAGTGCACTTTGCTCCAGTTCAGCCAACCTGCTACATTGTCCTTTGGGGGAAGTTGGGAGCGCACTAAAGTGGACTTGAGGAGTTCCATTATGACGAAAGGTATGAGGCTGCAAGCAAAACAGTAGTAAGCTGCCTTTTTTTTTCTTAAGACCTGAACATTTTTTAGACAGAAAGCTTTTAGAAAAACACATTACACAATTTTTTATTATTAAATGAGAAAAAATCTCTCATTTACATCAAAATCACATTGCTAGTCGAGAGAAATACAGGCGATGAAGAAAGTCAATGTTGGATCAGCAAAGTCATAAATTTCTACAACATTCATTTTACACAAAGAAACCAATGTTCAGCACAGCCCCACACAACACATTAGGCTGGTTTTTATTATTTTGAAGATTACTCTAAATTAACCTATGTCTTCTGAAATAGAATTTTGCCTATAGAATTAAGAAACAGGCTTCTACCTTGCATTGTAACATGCAGGAGAACTAGAGAAGTAAATAATGATAAATATAGGATCAAAATAAGAAATATTTATATTATATAGAAATGAGATAGTGCCTATTTAAACATCATGGGAGGTATCAGATGCTAAAGTGTAATGTTACCAGTCCCAATACACTGCCATTTGAGGAATAAGTAACCATATCCACCCAGGTCAATCAATAACATTTTTTTTTTTTTTTTTTACCATGGGCAGCTAGACTAGAGAGCAGAAGCCAGCAGGTTTTAAGGTATCAATATAAGTGAAAGACTGAGTCTGATCTGCCAGAAACAACGAGGCATAATTTTGCAGAGAGAAGAGCTAAGTTTGGGTATCCCAGAAGGAGTGAAGTCAGGTATTGGAGTCTAGAGGAGCTTTCTCAGGCACGAGCCAGCCCAGGGCACTTGGCAATTTCTGCCACATTTGAACAATGCTCAAATTCTCTTCCCTGGGGAATCCCAGAGCAAGACCTAAGTCTCACCGCTCCAGATGATGGCACATTCATAAAGCTCATCCCTAATGTGATGATCAGGGGTCAAAAGACAATTTTCAGAAGAGAGCCACCATCTCTGGAAGCTCTCTGTACTTAGCTCTTTAAGCCCACCAAAAGATATTGGAAAGAATTAGCTTGTGCATATTTAGAAATTTTGAATCCCAGTAACTTCTCGCTTACTATGGTTCCTAGAGATGCTTGATTTCTCAGTTTCTAAATAAAATTTTCACAATATTCACTCTCAAGAGGCGAGAAATCCACTTATTTTGTTTCAATGACACATTAGAAACTGAAGATGCAATAGGAAACAAGAGAGACGAAGTCTTTGCCCTTATAGAATTATATTCAACTTAGGAAAAAAAAAAATAAAGAAAAAAACTATGTTCTTTTGATTCTTTCTTTTGTGAAGGAGCCTTCCACCCATAGTACTCAGGGCTCAGGAGCAGAATTCTTGGGAACTCAGAGCACAACCTGGCAGTGATTTG
>JAJIBD010032903.1:0-104400 GCA_021461705.1 Cryptotis parvus | reverse complement strand
ACTTTTTAATTTTTAATTTTTACAATTACAAAGATATACAATTCAAAAGTTCCAATTTGGGGTTTTTGGTCACCTGTGTTCCAGCACCCATCCCCACCACCGTGCTCCATCTCCCACCACCAACGATCCTGGTTCCCTCCCCCTCCCCCAGCCCTCCTCCATGGCAGGTTCTTTATTTCTTTCCCTTTCTCTCTCTTTCTCTTTTCCTTCCCTTCCAGACTATGGATTACAGAACCATACATTAAAGGGCTGTCATGTGCATCTTTTTGCCTCTATTTAATGCTCAGTTCTAGGTTGGCCAGAATTCTAGTACCCTCAACAATTGTTAGCACACTGTTCCGTTTTCTGTCTTACCTAGCCTCTGACTCCACACATTTGTGATAATTTCCACCTTTGACAAGACCTCCTGATGTATGCTTCACTTGACCTTGGATATTTGTATCATAATATGTACATATATATTTATATTATGCAAATAAATGCAGTCATTCTGTATCTGTCTCTCTCCTTCTGGCTAACTTCACTCAACATAATCTTCTCCATGTCCATCCATTTATAGGCAAATTTTGTAACTTCATTTTTTTCCTAACAGCTGCATAGTATTCCATTGTGTAGATGTACCAAAGCTTCTTTATCCAGTCATCGATTTTTGGGCACTCTGGTTGTTTCCAGATTCTGAATATAGTGAATAATGCTGCTATGAACATAAAAGTAGGGATGGTGTTTCCGCCACGTATTTTTTGGCTTCCCTAGAATATATTCCCAGGAGTGGTATGGCTGGGTCAAATGGGAGTTCAATTTCTAGTCTTTGGAGGAATGTCCATATTGTTTTCCAGAAAGGCTGTACCATATTTGGCACATTTTTATGGATCCACTGTGCTCAGCAAGAGAGCTTGTATGCACTCTTTCCTGCGATTTTATGCAGCCGAAATCAAGTGCTGACTATGGCTGATGTGATCTGGAACACACAAGGAAACTCATTCTCTGGCATTTTTGGCTGGGTCAGCTGGAAGTGTGAGCTCTTCTGGGGTCCAAATGCTAAAAAAGGCCATCACCCAATATGTCTTAAGGCTCTCTTTCTCAACATGGAGTATCCACAACAATCTCTTCAACTGGATAGCTATATGATAGCCCAGGGTTCTCAACAGTAGAGTCTGCCAGTTTTGAAGTTGTAGGTAAGAAAGGGATATAGCCACATCTATTGCACTCTATTGAGTAAAGTCAGCACTAATCGATCCTGAGAGAATGATTGCAGAAAAACATAGACCCTGTAGGAATAGCCCAGTAGATGCCAACTTTGGAGAATAACTTACCTAACCAAGAATACTAATATATAGCACTAACGCTGTTATCTGGAGAGAGCAATCCAGTATCTGCTGGATAATCCTAACTTATAACTTAATTTTCATCTAATAAGTCCCTTTGGTCTTAATGTTCAGTCACATTGTCATTATAAATAAGCATAAGCTGCATCCTTTTCTGTAATCAGCATGCATCATAGAATAATATAAAAGTGGGTTTATGTATGTCTCTTTTAGGCTTACGAAAACTGAGAGCTAAATACCAGCACTAAGATGTTACAAATAGACATATCAAGATACTCAAACGCTGAGCAAACTTTTCCTGTTTTCCAGCTACTAATGGGTAGAGGTAAAAATTAAGCCTAAGATTGCTGATATTCCTGAAAAAATGTGTCCCTTTTTTTTTTTTGCTTTTTTTTGGGTCACACCTGGCAATGCTTAGGGGTTTCACCTGGCTCTGCTCTCAGGAATTACTCCTGTGGTGCTCAGGAGTAATTTGAATAATGCTGCTATGAACATAAAAGTAGGGATGGTGTTTCCGCTACGCATTTTTGGCTTCCCAGAGTATATTCCAGGAGTGGTATGGCTGGGTCAAATGGGAGTTCTGAATCACATCATATGGGATGCCGGGATTGAACTCTGGCGGCAAGGCGGCTGCATGCAAGACAAACGCTCTACCCGCTGGGCTATCGCTCCAGCCCCATTTTGATTAAGGGAAGATAATGTCAATTGTGAGAAGACTGTTGAACAATGGCTAGCATATATGAAGCCCTGACTTAAATCTCTGGCTTCTGTACCCTGCCAGATATTTTAAAAGAAGCCTGGATGAGGAGTACCAGGCTGTAGGTGAATGGAAAAATAATCAGTTTAAGGCAAAGAAAATTACAAATAAGACTTTTCTTTGATAGGCTGACAAGAATCTTTCTACCTTATTTCTACTCCTTGCGTTTCTTGGGAAGTCACTGAGGTCTTGTTATGTCACAGGACTACAGGCTGAGGT
Organism: Cryptotis parvus; assembly: GCA_021461705.1. Classification (NCBI taxonomy): domain Eukaryota; kingdom Metazoa; phylum Chordata; class Mammalia; order Eulipotyphla; family Soricidae; genus Cryptotis; species Cryptotis parvus. The sequence goes on along the minus strand of JAJIBD010032903.1, from coordinate 102,099 downwards.
TTCTATTAATTATTCAATAATTTTCTGAATTTACAGGAATTTTATTTAAAATAATAGAAGGAAGGTGGGTCAGGGAATGAGAAAGTTTCCCATAATATCGAGGTGAAAGGAGATTTCCTAAAATGGGTTCCTGAGTTACTATTTATTCCATCACAACTTCCCAAATGTGGGAAGTGTATGCCTGTACATCACATCTAGAGTCTGTATATATTTTTTTACTTGATGAACAAGAGCAAATTTTCAACTTTCCCTCTGAGTTCCTCTCCATCCATATTAGGACCCTCTATATATTACCAAGGGAAAGTTTCATGAAGAGGAGAATATGATTTTTGCCAAATTGCATAAAGTTATAGTTTAAATCAGGGTTCAAAGTGAGGTTTTAAATTATCTACATATTTCACAGAATTTCCAATTATTTATGAGCTTAAACTCTCAGAAATGTTTGGATAAATATATGAGTCAAACACCCATTGGGCACATTTTACTCTAAGTAATGAGAATGCAGTGGTAAATATGATAAGCCTAACCCATATCCTAGCTAGTAAAGATGACATTTTAGAAAATTAGATAAACATTATATGGTAACTATGAAGGGGAAAGTCTGCTATGCTGTAGAAAAATAAAGGATGAGAACATAAACCTATGAGTCAGTTAAGGGAGGTCAGGTTACATTGTGGTAAAATAGTCCACAAATTTTAATAGCTTAGGTCATTAAAGGTTTGTTTCTCTCCCACACTATAGGTGCACTGCACAGGTAGCCAAGGAACAGTTGCTAATGCAGTGACCAACAATGACTGAGGCAATATAGTTCTGGAAGTTATTGAACTACCAATGAAATGTTATAGTGTGGCAAATCCTGTGACAGCTCTATCCAACCAGACGGGGTCCAAGAAATGTTTTCACTTGTACAGGAGATCCTGACTAGTTAGAAAGATGGAATAGGGAAGATATAGAGAGTAAACACAAATATTCAAGTAGGTATACAGGGTTGGGTAAAAGAAAACATGTTATTTTGGAGTATATAAACTTGGGGGATAAAAAGGATATAATGGGAAAGGGAAGAAGAGTCTTGGTCATCGTGTTAGCTTGAATACATCACAAGGATCTCTTAAATGAAAGAAGTCATTCCAAAAAACACTATTGGCGATGACTTGCATATTTTATTCCTTCACTTGTTTATGACAGATATGTTCCCTTTGTAGTTACATTTTATCTTAAGGACTTTACTAGTTTTTCCAGTGTTTCTTCAATCTTTTATTCTGGTCACTATGTGGGCAGATGGACATGAAAGTACATTCTTAGCAATTTTTTCATTACTAACTCTATGACTTTATGATGAACTTTACTTAACAAGGAACTTTAGACAAAAGTTTTGACCTCCATTAGTCACAAAGAAATTCTTAGAATCCAAGAAGTTGGAGAGTGGAGTGACCTCTCTGGTGAGTAACCCACTTAAATAGCTGTGTACCCAGCACTATACAGATGTGAATAGTGAATATACCTTTGGAATGAGAAATTAACTGAGCTAAGATTTTATTTCATTATATTTTAATGAGGCCAATAAGTAATTTACATTTGCATATGTCAGAAAGAATTATGGAGCATTATTTAACTATAAAAGTTTAATGTATTCTTTATTTTATAAAATATTTGCTAGAAATGTATCAAATACTAGATCTAGGAAAGGAAAACAAAGTAGTGGATCAAACAAAAGTACCTGTCAATTTGTAAATTTCATTGTTTTGAAGGAAACAATTTTGAAATGTACATATGGAACCAGAGAGATAATCGTGGATAGGGTATTTGCCTTGCACAAGACCGACCTGGGTTCAATCCCCAGCACTCCATATGATCACTTGATCAATCACTGCAAGCCTGCCAAGAGTAATTGCAGTGCATTGATGGATGTGACCCCAAAACCAGAAAATGAATAAATATTAAAGCAAATATATGTATATATGGTGTCATCTGTATGTAATATAAGTGTTATAAACACTTATACAAATTCCTTGAATCAAAAGAGTTGATAAAGGAGCATGGAGACCCTGAAAATAGTTAGAGAAGATTTTAAACATAATATACCTTAATAAAATGTACCCTGGAAGGTTTGGTCCACAGTTGGAAGCCTGTGTCAACCTCTTAAGGAAAGGCAGTTGGGATAGGGAAGGGGCCCAGGGACAAAGATAGTGGTAAATGACCACTCTGTAGAAGAACTGCATGTAGAATGGGTAAAGGAACAAACATCGTAACTTGTCAGCATCTGTACTGCAAACCATATGCCCAATGGGATTGAGGGAGAAAGAAGGAAAGTGCATGCCATGGAGGCAGGCTGGGGGTGAAGGAGTGGGCGCAGGCAGGAGGGATAAAGGGTCACATTGGTGGTTGGAAACATGCACTGGTGGAGGGATGGGTGTTGGGACATTGTGCGACTGAGTCCTGATCAGGAACAGCCTTCTAACTAACTGTATGGCACAGTGACTCAAAAAATAATTTTAAAAAAGTATACCCTGGAAGACAGATAGGAAGTAAAAGGAAAAGGCAAAAGATAAAAGTCTCAAAAAGAATCTTTAGAATTTTCATAGAACCAATAAGTATGGCTAGAGAAATATAAGCAATGAGGAGAAAGAGATGTTGTCTAAGAGATGGGGAAGAAAAAAACAGAGAATTTTTTCCCATGGTGAGAATTTTCTTACTTAATTCTGAGTGAAGTGGATAACTATTGGAAAAGACTTTAACCAATAATTTCATTTAGGTTTATAAAGGTTGATGCTAACTATTATGTTGAGAACAGAGTTGTGGCCCTTTAGGTAAGTAATAACTTTTTTAGTATAGTAGCAATTGTATGAGGAGTGGTCATCTCTACCTTAACTCTTATTATGTTCTGCCAAAGTCCAAAAAAGCTGAACATTTGCTATTGGACTAGATATGGAATTTGAGGAATGAAGTATAGTAATATGACATCAAGGTTATATTTAGATTTCCATTTGACAGGTTTGAAATGCTTCTGGTAGAATTCAATGCAGACCTCAATTACAACACTCAAAACTTGATCACATTGCAGGTAAATAAATGACTGAGCTCCACTGCTCAAATTAACTTAGAAGTAACTTCACTATGTTTTTCTAACCTAATTCAGGTCCTACACAGTACTCTCTGATTCCACGTTTTTCTATTCCATGGTATGTCCAGAACTACCAATATTCTTTCATGAAGAAGACTAGAATTTTTTTTTTTTTTAGCTTTTAATAATTCACAACTCTTTTATTGATGTAAGTTGGTTTAGAAGAATATCATACATGCTTCAAAGGTACAGTGTCCTACCTCTTCTAAATACAAATGTCACACTGCACATTTTGTCAGCGAAGTACCAATATTCTGTTTTTCCCTTTTTTAAAAATTTTTTATTTTTACAATTACAAAGATATACAATTAAAAAGTTCATATTTGGGTTTTGGTCATACAGTGTTCCAGCACCTATCCCGCCACCAGTGCCCATCTCCCACCACCAATGTCCCGGTTCCCTCCCACCTCCCCCAGACCTCCTCCATGGCTGGTTCTTTATTTCTTTCCCTTTCTCTCTCTTTCTCTTTTCCTTCCCCTCCAGACTATGGATTACAGAACATACATTAAAGGGTTGTCATGTGTGTCCTTTTGCCTCCATTTAATGCTCATTCTAGGTTGGCATTAGTACCCTCGACAATTGTTAGCACACTGATCCATTTTCTGTCTTACCTAGCCTCTGACTCCCACACGTTTGTGATAATTTCCACCTTTGACAAGACCTCCTGATATATACTTCACTTGACCTTGGATATTGGTATCATAATATGTACATATATATTTATGTTATGCAAATAAATGCAGTCATTCTGTATCTGTCTCTCTCCTTCTGGCAAATTTCGCTCCAACATAATCTTCTCCATGTTCATCCATTTATAGGCAAATTTTATAACTTCATTTTTCCTAACAGCTGCATTGTATTCCATTGTGTAGATGTACCAAAGCTTCTTTATCCAGTCATCGATTTTTGGGCACTCTGGTTGCTTCCAGATTCTGGCTATTGTGAATAATGCTGCTATGAACATAAAAGTAGGGATGGTGTTTCCGCTGCGTATTTTTGGTTTCCAGAGTAGATTCCCAGGAGTGGTATACTGGGTCAAATGGGAGTTCAATTTCTAGTCTTTGGAGGAATGTCCATATTGTTTTCCAGAAAGGCTGTACCAAGAAGACTAGAATTTTTTTAAAGTATAATTGAATAAATAAGAAAATAGCTCAGAAAAAATTATTTTATGTCTGTTAAATAAGCAAAAACTTAGAAATATAATCGAAAATTAATTTGCTATTACTTGGATAAATACTTTGCATAATTGAGCAAATTGATCAGTTCTAATTTTTCAACCCTCCCATTCTAGAGGTTGAATAAATTCACTGACCTTGAATTTAGGCTCATTCTGCAAATTGTTTAACTAATAGAATGTCAACAGGTATGAAACAAATACGGACTTCAAATGCTCTTGTGTGCTCGTTATTACGATTATTGCTTTTTATCATCTTCAAAAGAATGTGGCTAATTTAACCTGATGGATTGGAAAATTGAGATATGTAGACAGCTGTGTTGAGCACAATTCCTCTGTCACCAGCTGATTAATAAGATTAAATAATAATTGCATTACATCACAGAGTTTGGGGAGGATTTCTTTATAGCACACATTTGAAGAACTAGCCAACCAGAACACATATAAAATGTTAACATAGTTAGCACTTTGTTTAGATGTGTATCAGTTTGCATAGGTTAGATTTTTTTCCTTATAACTCAGTAACTTTGTGAACCTTGAGTTGTTGCAGGTGTGGCTGAAGTGCCCGGCTGCATTGGCAAGTGGCAGACAGAAGACAGGCTTGTCTACACCCAGGGCTCTGCCCCGTGGGCCCTAGAAGGTTGATGGTCTGACACTGAGAAAAAGACTGGGATTTCTGGGATGAACCCAGAGCCATGGCAGAGCCTGGCAAGCTTGTCACTTGTCACTTGTCTTCCCTTTGATCATCAATTTGCTCGAGTGGGTGCCAGTGACCATTCATTGGGAATGAGGTTCCAATATTGTTTATTGCTACATATGGAATATACCAAGGGTGGCTACCCATGGTATATTCCATATGTCAAAAACAGTAACAATAATAGACCTCATTCCCAATGAATGGAGATGTTACTGGCGCTGCTCAAGAAAATCGATGATCAATGGGAAGACAAGTAATACAAGTGAACTCAACAACTTATTTCTCCCTCAAACAATCCAGATATTAAAAAGCATTATGTGTATTCAAAAGCAGATATTTAGAAACCAAATTATGAGTGTATGTAGATGCATAGGGAGCACTGGGGAGAAATAAGACAAGTACCTGAACAGTTGAGGTAGGTAAATAAGGCGTGCAATCAGAGCACTATAAATTTTTAACTCCTCGTCATTTGGCATAGTTATTCCTCTTCTGCATATTTAATCCTTGTCTATGATTTAAATATAATTAGTATAAGGTCAGATCAACCACAAGTGTGTGGGAGTCAGAGGTTAGGTAAGACAGAGAAGGGAACAGTGTGCTAATAATCATTGAAAATGATAATACCAGCCTTGAACTGAGTATTGAATATAGGCAAAGGGATAAACATGATAACCTCGAAATGGCTGTATTGAAAGCTACAATGTGTAAGAGAAGGAAGAGAGAGAGAAAGAGAGAAGAGAGAAAGAGAGAGAGAAGAGATAAAGAACCTGCCATAGAGGCAGGTTAGGGCAGGGGGAGGTAATTGGGGACCCTGGTGGTGGGATGGGTGCTAGAACACTGTATGACTGAAAACCAAACATGAACATTTTTGTAACTTTATATCTCATGGTGGTATAATAAAATATTACAAAAATAATAAAATTAAAAAATAAAAATAATTATATAGTTAAACTAGTTTTTTTAAGTATAACTTTGTTTTAATAGGTGAACAAAGCACAGTGTTTAGAAACCAATACCTTGAACACTACAGAGAACAACAACATTCTGAAAATCCAGTTTATTTTTCCATGTTGTGGACAGATCCAGTCAATGTGATCAATATTTCTGCATGTGTAATAATTTATCAAAATAAGTTTTTCCACAAGATTATTTTCCATCAGCTCGAAAATCCTGGTCTGACAACATACCCAAATAAAGCTCTTGGAAATCACCTCTTAAAATTTGGAAGTGTGGCCAAGTCTTTCCTGTCATTTACTAAACTACAAATGGCTAAAGATCAATTTATGTTTGAAAAGGTGACTAGTACAACAGTTGAATTCAGGAAATTAATTTTAGTGCACTTTGCTCCAGTTTAGCCAACCTGCTACATTGTCCTTTTGGGGGGAAGTTGGGAGGCGCACAAAGTGGACTTGAGGAGTTCCATTGTGCGAAAGGTATGACTCTGCAAGCAAAACAGTGTAAGCTGCCTTTTTTTTTTCTTAAGACCTGGACATTTTAAGACAGAAGCTTTGCAAAACATCACACAATTTTTATTATTAAATGAGAAAAATCTCATTTGTTACATCGTCACATTGCTAGTCAGAGAAATGCTGCAGTGATGAAGAAAGTCAATGTTGGATCAACCAAAGTCCTCATTTCTACAACATTCATTTACAAAGAAATAATGTTCAACACAGCCCACACAACATTAAACTAGTTTTTAATGTTGAATTACTCTAAATTAACCTATGTCTTCTGAAATAGAATTTGCCTCATAGAATTAGAAACAACCTACTTGTGTAACATGGGAGAACTAGAGAAGTAAATAATGATAAATATAGGATCAAAATAAATATTTATATTATATAGGATAAAACTAATGAAAGAAAGAAGCTGTAGTTTAAAACAGTGTCATTTTAATTATATAGAATATTCAGATTAATTAATATGTTTTATAATAAAATATGACATAAGATATAACAGAATGGAAATCACCAGTGATTTCTTTTTCATTTGATCACCTTTAAATGATAGTTTATGTTGTTGTTAAGGTAGAAATGAAATGTTCTCATCAAATATCCTTCTGATGTTGCTTCCCTGGAAGCAACTAGTTAGAAAATACATTTATTAGGGAATGCTAGCTCCCTAGAGAAATGAGATAGTGCCTATTTAAACATCGTAAGGGTATCAGATGCTAAGTGTAGTAACTTGCAATCAATACCTGTAATTTGAGGAATGGGTAACCACATCCATCCACCTGAGTCCAATCTTTTTATTTTTTTACCATAGACTAGACTAGAAACAAATAGCAAGGTTTTAAGATATCAATATAAGTGAAAGACTGAGTCTGATCTGCAGGAAACCTTGAGACATAATTTTGCAGAGAAGGAATAAAAGTTTGAGTATCCAGAAAGAGGAGTGGTCAGGTTATTGAGTCTGAAGACTTTCCTCAGGCCTGAGCCAACAGAGACACTGACATTCTTATACATTGAACAATGCTCAATTCTCTTCCCCTGGGGAATCCCAGAGCCAAGACCTAAGTCTCTGCTTCCCAGATGGCACATTCATAAGCTCATTCCTAATGTTGATCAGGGTCAAAGACAATTTCAGAAAGCCACCATCTCTGGAAGCTCTCTGGACATAGCTCTTTAAACCCCCACCAAAAAAAGATGTTGAAAGAATTAACATGCATATTTAGAAATTTTGAATCAGTAACTTCTCAACACTATGGTTCTAAGAGATGCTTGATTTCTCAGTTTCTAAATAAAATTTTCACATATTCACTCTCCAAAATCCATATTTTGTTTCTATTGTTATTTAGAAACTGAAGATGTAATAGGAAACAAGAGAGACAGAAGTCTTTGCCCATATGAAGATTATATTCAACAGGAAAAAAATAGAGAAAAACTATGTTCTTTGTTCTTTCTTTTGTGAAGGGCCTTCCATATAGTACTCAGGGCTCCAGGAGCAATTCTTGGGAATACTCAGGCAACCTGGCAGTGATTTGGCACAAGGGCCTGAGGATATGGTGAGGCTTGGGCCCTGCATGTTCAGGGATGTCCAGAGCACCCAAAGTGCTCAGGGGCCTTCAGAGCCATATCCCATAATGCTAAGAAGTGATTGTGGTGCCAGAGCCAGAACCTAGGTTGGCCAAATGCAAAGCACACATCCTAACCTCTGAACTATCTCCCACACCCCTATCTCTGTTCTTTAATTCTTGGTTAAGATTAGATTAAAAAGTAAATATCCAGGGGCCGGAGCGATAGTCCAGTGGGTAGGGCATTTGCCTTGCACACAGCCAACCAGGGTTCCATCGCTGGCATCCCATATGGTCTCCTGAACACCGCCAGGGAGTAATTCCTGAATGCAGAGCCAGGAGTAAACCCTGAGCATTGCCAGGTGCGACCCAAAAAAGAAAAAAATTTAAAAAAAAGTAAATACCCAAACTAAAGATTTGTTTGACCCTAAGAATCTTGATGAAATAATAACCAGAATAAATTCCCAGGCTCTAGCACCCAGAAAGAACTTAATTGCTTAACCTCAAATAACCTAAGGGTTATCAATTATGTTAATTTATTCTGTCTAGGGGAGAGGCAACTCAAGTACTAAAAGCTCAGGATTCTTTTGCAGAACATATCTTGTTTGAAGAGAATTTTTCTATCTGATTTTTGCTCTAACACCTGTGCCAGATCCTATAATAAATTATTTTCTGTGAGTTATTTGGCTCAATCTTTACAACTATTTTTTAGGTAGCTCAAATTGCTATTTTAGCTCATAGTAAAGAAACAGTAACAGGGGACCAACGCCTTCTCCAAAGCGGAAGGATAAAAACTGATAAATACAAATCTCATGTTCTACTTCCTGTCAAATGCTGTGCTCTCCCCACGACTTGAAGTACATAGAGTTTTGCGGTGAAAAGAGACAGTGCCTAAGGTCGCACGAAAGAGCTCATAGGAGGTGACTGCTCAGTCATACCTTAATGGTCTGTGTTTATATATTTTGATCATTAGGGCATTTTCTGGTTTTGTGAGACAAGATTCACAGAAGGTGGTTTTTTTTCCCTTTTGGGTCACCGGCGGTGCTCAGGGGTTACTACTGGCTCTGCACTCAAGAATTACTCCTGGCGGTGCTCGGGGACCATATGGGGTGCCGGCGATCGAACTCGGGTAGGCCCTGTGCAAGGCAAATGCCCTACCCGCTGTGCTATCGCTCCTGCCCAAGACTAGGGTTTTTAAAGTCTGGTCAAACTGTATCTGAATTCCAGATCTTCGAGTATTTAGTATGACCTGTGACAGGTTATGTTGGAGAAATTATGGCATAGAATCTATTTATTAATAGTCCCTGGTGAGAATAATAGTCAATCTCACAGGGTTTTTGCATAAATATATTACTATGTAGCATAATTATTAAAGTGATTTATATAGTTACTAAACTGTTTATCATATAAATTTTTAAATCATTCATTGTATGAATATGATGCCAAATTTTCCCTTGTAATAAATCTGCCTTTGTGTAGGTTTGCATTTTGTAAAAAAGATAAAACAGTAAAGTTTGTGTGGCTGATAGAAGCATTTTCTTACATTAGATAACTTTCTTTTAACATAAGATAAAGCCTCCCTGGGTTTTCTATTTTGCAACATTTTGTGTATCAAACTTTGATACAGAATTCAAATGATAAAATTTAGGTGTTTATTTAAAATATTTCTTAGCAATATTTTTGTGCATGCTTTACCCTTCAACCAAAAATTAGGTGACAAAGACTTATACATCAGTACTAAAGACTTGGTTCTGTACCAAGCTGAATACATTTAGCCTCTTAGTCCCTCCTCAAATACTAGAACAAGGGTTTTATTGTATTTATTTATTTATTTATTTGCTTTTTTTGGGTCACACCCGGCAACGCTCAGGGGTTACTCCTGGCTCTGTACTCAGGAATCACTCCTGGCAGTGCTCAGGGGACCATATGGGATGCCGGGGATCGAACCTGGGCTGGCACAGGCTGGCCGCGTGCAAGGCAAACGCCCTACCCTCTGGGCTATTGCTCCGGCCCCAAGGGTTTTATTTTAAAAATCAATATATGAGAAAACTTCCAATAGCTATAGAAATTATGAATAGTAAATAGAAACACAGAGTTACTCCAGAGCCAACCACTGAACCATTTGACTTACCAGCATGCTCTATACCAGTGGTTATCAAAAAGGACTGACAGAGCTGGAGCATTAGTAACAGGGATTAGGGCATCTGCCTCCCAAGCAACTGACCCAGATTCAATTCCTGGCACTAGTTATGGTTCCCCCCACACCTTTGAGTAGTGATCCCTGAATTCAGAGCTAAGGTATTCAGTGCTAATCCCGGAGTATCTCCAGGTGCAGTCCCAACGACAAACCAAGAAATTATTGCAATCATCTGAAAGAGTTAAAAGTACAGAATACTCAGGCCTACCAACAGATTATTCGATGTAATTTTTATGGCCACAGTCTGACCTTCACATACATTATTAGGAATATTGGAAAGACATTATGAATTTTAAGTTTTCCTTCAAACTAAAGGAAAGTTTGAGAACCTCTGCCCAATATCACCAATGTATGAATCTTACACACCCCATAACCAAGATTTGCCCTTCCAGAGTCACTCTCATCTTTTGCCACTAAGATTGATTATTAGGAAGGCTGGCCTTGAATTACATCGTCAGGCTACACTGTAGAGTGACCTCAAGTTTATTTGACTGATGGGTGGTACCCACAAGAAGACTCTGTGAGTAGATGGGAGGGAGAATAAACTTATAAAATCATACATTTCCTCTCTCTATTCCACTGCGTTGACAGTGACCATGTTTATCTATCAAAGCTGTAGCTTTTATCCTACAAATTTTTCCTGGAGCAAAAGCTCTTTCCGGTTTCTTGAAAGCCATTTCTTTTATGACCCCTTTGAACCTAGGGAGGTAATACCTTGTCCACCTAGAAACAAGGTGCTCTCCCGTCTTTCACTGGTTTCCTTAGTCCATTTTGAAGCTTTATAGTAATTCCTTCATGAAATCCTCTTGAATGTTTCCCACTTCAGTGACCATCTGTCTCCTACTGGTCTCTGATACAGCTTGGAAGTGCAAGCTAAGAAGAACAAGGTGATCATTTCCTCTAAAACAAAATTAATTTATGTATCACAGACCAACCATAAATAGAGATCTTCTTATTCTCAGTGCAGAAAATTTATTTTAACTATTCTCTTTTGATGTCTCACTAAGGATGGGATTTAGTTCTCATTTTCTTCCAAAATTGCCAAGAAGACAGTGATTTTGCCCATTCAGGGTGCTTTTTCTTTACTTTGATATGTATTTGTCTCAAAGTTCAAAAGGCTCAATAAAACCTAGACAAGAACAGATGTTAACATTTTAATATTAAACTTTAATATAGTACCGTTTGGTATTGCTAATGATGCTTGATTGCTTTAAGTTTCATGTCAAAATAAAGTAATTTTTATACTTTTATAATGATGAAACATATTGAAGTTGCATTCTATTATTTCAAAAGAGACTACCAGAAGGAGAAACACAGACAGCAGTAAGTAAGGCAGGATTTATTACCATGAGGGTGTCCCTAGTCAACTATCTTAATAAAAATTGGTCTACAGGAAGTCAATTAAAACTCCCACATCTCTCTCATTGACCAGAATAATAATGATTTTAAAAGGCAGTCCTTTTAAAAGGAAAAATTTTCCCCATGAATAATATACTAAAACTTCTCGTATTAGAGAGATGCAATCTGAATCTAGAGTTCAGATTTGAAGTGTTTCTGGGATCCTCCCAGACTCCTCTCCCTTCCCTCCGGGGCCACTCTCCTACTTTGGTAGCATCCTAAATGGTCTTTCTGCCTCATGCACAGTTCTTCTGCAGCCATCTCCCATAAAGTGTGTAGGAATAACTTTATAGTTATTCCTACAAAGGCATAAAGTTATTCCTACAAAGGCTTCTGATCTTGTTTCTTCCCTTTGTCAAACATGGATGGCATCCCTAGGATCTACAGACTGAAACAAAGTCCTTGGGGGTGAGCAAAGAACTAAACACAGTTACATTCCTAGTTGTCCCAACTGATTATCATAATCAAGATCTATGCATTTGACATTTTGGATGCCCAGATTTCAAGTTCTCTCGCCCTTCCATCCTTCCTTCCTTCCTTCCTTCCTTCCTTCCTTCCTTCCTTCCTTCCTTCCTTTTTCCCTTCCTTCCCCTTCCTTCCTTCCTTTCATCCTTCCTTCCTTCCTTCCCTGCCCTCCCTCCTTTTTCCCTCCTTCCTTCCTTCCTCCTTCCTTCCCTTCCTTTTCCTTCCTCCCTCCTTCCTTCCTTCCTTCCTTCCTTCCTTCCTTCCTTCCTTCCTTCCTCCCTTCCTTCCTTCCTTCCCTCTCCTCCCTCCCTCCCTCCCTCTCTCCCTCCCTTTTCCTCCCTCCCTTCCTCTCAGTCTTGGGCATGCTTGATAGGTATATGGAGGGCCAGGCATTGAACCTGGATTAATGCATGTGAGACACACACCCTACCCTCTGTACTATATCTCCAGTATCCTTTAAAAAACAACAACATTTTGGGTTACATCCAGCAGTGCTCAGGAAACACTCTAGGTGGTGATTCAGGGGACAGTATGGGGATCAAAACTAGGGTCAGCAACACAAAAGGAAAGTGCCTAACATTCTGTATGAGCTCTCTGACCCCTGTGTTTTCCTCCTGCTAAGATTCATTTCCATGATCTGTGAGTTCTCTGAGAGCCATCTTATTCTCAGGAGACAACAGTAAATGTTACTTCCTGGCTAGAGCTTTCTCTGACTGCCTCTTCTCACCTTTCATTTTCTTCTCACAGATATTTTTTAATCTTCTAAATCTCTTTTTTTCTCCTTTGTTCAACATCATATCCTTTCAGAATATGAAAAATTACTCATTACTAATTCTCTTTTATAATGCCATCCCCTCTGAGTCAATGAATTCTAATTATATATTTAAAGTGAAGATGATGTTTATCAAGCAGTCACTGATGAACGATGTATACCATTTACATATTTGGCTTCACTTCTTCCTCACCACAGCATTATGTAGAGAAACGCTGTTATTACCTTTAGTTGCTAAGAGAGTTGAGACTTAAAACAGGGTAACATTGCTCAAGATGGTAGAGCTAGCAAGAGGGAATCCAGAACCTGAAGCTATGTTTTACGTGTCTCAAACTCTGTGCCTCGGGGGCGGAAAGATAATACAGTGGGTACAGCACTTGCCTTGAACCTTGCTGACCTGGGTTTGAGACACAGCACTCTGCTCACTTTCAAACGCCACCAAGAGCCAGGAGGAAGTCCTGACCATTGCTGGGTGTGACCCAAAATGTAAAAAAAAAAAAAAAAAAGAAAAATTTTCTCACTATGTGACCTTTTTTTTTCCATACAAAAAACTAAGAGGTAGACTTTTAGGACTTCTTTCTTAATAGAATGTTTTTCTCTCTGACCCCCCCCTGATTTATGCAATAAATCTGTGAGGTAAAAGCAGGGTGAACTGTAACTCTTAACGGAAAGGTAGGGTAAGGGACCTTTAAAAATCAGAAGGACGGAGAGAGGAATGACTTGCTCAAGGACATTAAACCAAAACTGGAGGAACCAAGGCTGGAACTCTTATTCCTAGGCCTTTCCTCACTCTCTCCAGCACATAAAACATCAATACCTACCCTCCCTGGAAGCAGACAATAAAGGTAAAGCTTGGAAGGGGCCAGAGTGATAATATAGTGGACAGGGTTCTTGCCTTCACAGGGGGGGAGACCAATATGATCTGGTCTCCCTGGAAACCAATATGATCTCTGAGCTTTGCCCAGATTGATTCCTGAGCACTACTGAGTGTAGTCCCAAAACAGAAAGAAAAAGTAAGCATGCAAGTAAAAATGACCCTTAGTCTTAAAGAAATGGGGTGAACAGGAGCTTTGGCTTAGAGAGAAAGAGATAAAGAGAAAGAGACAGAGAGAGGCAGAGAGAGAGAATGAGAGGAAAGAAAAGGAGCCTGCTATAGAGGCAGGCTGAGAGTGGGTGGGAGGGAATGTGGGGACATTGGTGATGGGAATAGGGCACTGGTGGAGGGATGGGTGTTGGAACACTGTATTACCGAGAACCAATTTTGAACACCTTTGTAATTGCCTATCTCACAGTGGTATAATAAAAAATGTAAAGAAAAATAAGAGTGTTGGCTTAAAAGAATATGGGTTCAAATTGCTGTGAAATTATTCACCGGATGTGGAACTTCAGCTAAGTCACTTAACCTTTTTTTTTTGTTTATGCTTGTATCTCTTTTACTTTATAGTTGTTTCAAGAGGACATTATGGCTCTTATTCCATCATTTTCTTTTTTTAAGTATTTTATTATATCACTGTGAGATATACAATTACAAAGATATACAATTAAAAAGTTCATATTTGGGTTTTGGTCATACAGTGTTCCAGCACCCATCCCTCCACCAGTGCCCATCTCCTACCACCAACGTCTCCGGTTCCCTCCTCCCCCCCCCCCCAGCCCACCTCCATGGAGGTTCTTTATTTCTTTCCCTTTCTCTCTCTTTCTCTTTTCCTTCCCTTCCAGACTATGGATTACAGAACATATACTAAAGAGTTGTCCTGTGTATCTTTTGCCTCTATGTAATGCTCAGTTCTAGGTTGGTATTATACCCTAGACAATTGTTAGCACACTGTTCCATTTTCTGTCTTACCTAGCCTCTGACTCCCACACGTTTGTGATAATTTCCACCTTTTACAAGACCTCCTGATAATTATGCTTCACTTGACCTTGGATATTGGTATCATAATATATACATATATATTTATGTTATGCAAATAAATGCAGTCATTCTGTATCTGTCTCTCTCCTTCTGACTAATTTCGCTCAACATAATCTTCTCCATGTCCATCCATTTATAGGCAATTTTATAACTTCATTTTTCCTAACAGCTGCATAGTATTCCATTGTGTAGATGTACCAAAGCTTCTTTATCCAGTCATCAATTTTCGGGCACTCTGATTGTTTCCAGATTCTGGCTATTGTGAATAATGCTGCTATGAACATTGAAGGAGGGATGGTGTTTCCGCTGCATATTTTTTGGCTTCCCAGAGTAGATTCCCAGGAGTGGTATGGCTGGGTCAGATGGGAGTTCAATTTCTAGTCTTTGGAGGAATGTCCATATTGTTTTCCAGAAAGGCTGTACCAGTCGGCATTTCCACCAACAATAGATGAGTGTCCCCTTTTCCCCACATCCACTCCAGCACTTGTTGTTCTTGCTCTTTTGAATATGTGCCAGTCTCTGTGGTGTAAAATGATATCTCATTGTTGTTTCGATTTGCATCTCTCTGATGATTAGTGATGATGAGCATTTTTTCATATGTTTTTTTGCCATTCGAATTTCTTCCTTGCTGAAGTTTCTGTTCATTTCTTCTCCCCATTTTTTTGATGGGGTTGTTTGTTTTCTTCTTGTAAAGTTCTACCAGTGCCTGATATATCCTGGATATTAACCCCTTATCAGATGGGTATTGGGTGAATATTCTTTCCCATTCTGTGGACTTCCTTTGTATCTTAGTCACTGTTTCTTTTGAGGTGCAGAAGCTTTTTAGTTTCATGTAGTACCATATGTTTATCTTTTCTTCTAGGTGCTTTGTTAGTGATGTTTCGCCTTTGAAGATGCCTTTAGCTTCAATGTCGCGGAGGGTTTTTCCTATATTTTCTTCAATGTGCTTTATGGATTCCAGTCTGATATTGAGATCTTTAATCCATTTTGATCTGATTTTTTGTGCATGGTGTTAGACACAGGTCCAAATTCATTTTTTTACATGCCGCTGCCCCGTTTTCCCAACACCACTTGTTGAAGAGGCTTTCCTTACTCCATTTTGGACTCTTTGCACCTTTATCAAATATTAAATCATCATGTGTTTGAGGTTGGGTGTCAGGATACTCAATTCTATTCCATAGGTCCACAGGTCTGTTTTTATTCCAATACCATGCTGTTTTAATTACTACTGCCTTGTAGTACAGTTTGAAGTTGGGAAAGGTGATGCCTCCCATCTTCTTTTTCCCGAGGATTGCTTTAGCTATCCTTGGGGGTTTATTGTTCCATACAAATTTCAGGAGTATTTGGTCAATTTCTTTGAAGAATGTCATGGGTATCCTTATAGGGACTGCATTGAATCTGTACAGAGCTAGGGAGTATTACCATTTTGACAATGTTGATTCTCCCCATCCATGAGTAGGGAATATGTTTGCATTTCCTTGTGTCATCTTTTATCTCTTGGAGCAGTGTCTTGTAGTTTTCTTTGTACAGGTCCTTTACACACTTGGTTAAGTTGATTCCTAGGTATTTGATTTTCTGTGACACAATTGTGAATGGAATCGTTTCCTTAATATCTCTTTCTTCTCTTTCATTATTTGTGTATAGGAAAGCCACTGACTTTTGGGTGTTGATTTTGTATCCTGCCACTCTACTATATGCGCCTATTGTTTCTAGGAGTTTTTTGGTAGAGAGTTTAGGGTTCTCTAGGTATAATATCATGTCATTTCGCGAATAATGATAGCTTGACTTCTTTCTTGTCTATCTGGATGCCCTTGATGTCCTTTTCTTCTCTGATTGCTATGGCAAGTACTTCCAGTACTATATTGAATAAAAGAGGTGAGAGTGGGCAACCTTGTCTTGTCCCTGATCTAAGGGGGAAGGCTTTCAATTTTTCCCCATTGAGAATGATGCTCGCTGAATCACTTAACCTTTTGGAGCCTCCATTCCTTGCATGGTTAATAGGGATGACAGCATGATCTGCTCTTCAAGGAGAAGGGGAAGGTTCTATAAGATGATGCATAATTGGGCCCAAAGTACAGGGAGGAGAAGGAAAGAAAGAGTGAAGGGGAGAAGAAGAAATAGATGAGAAGCCACAAGGCCCAGGTCAGGGGAGTCAGGTGCAAAGGTGGTGTTAAGGAATGATAGAACCAGATAGCCAAGTCATAGAGTCAACACTGAAGTCAAACTTTACAACTGAACTTGGAAAGGTTCCAGGCAAGAGGGTAAGTTGGAGGTGGGGATATGGGAGCCAACCTGGGAACACTGGTGGGGGAAATTGACAGTGGGTGTGGGTACAGCGTGGCAATGTTGAATGTCGAAAACTCAACTCAATATTGTATGTCTAAATCTCAACCATGGTGCTTTAGTAAATTTTTTTTTTGCTTTTTTTTGGGTCACACCCAGCAATGCTCAGGGGTTACTCCTGGCTCTGCACTTAGGAATTACTCCTGGCGATGTTTGGGGGACCATATGGGATGCTGAGGATCCAACCCTGGTTGGCTGCTTGCAAGGCAAATGCCCTACCTGCTGGACTATCGCTCTGGCCCCAAATTTAAAAAAAGAAAAAAGATGATGCAAGGCAAGAGCCAGTCTAGTGTATGACCATGGCAGATTTTAACACTCAGTCTGTGGCCCAGTAATGTTCCTTGGCATTTGTGTGCAGGCTTGATACTGGATATGTTCTGGAAAAAGCACCTTCTCACCAACCCCAATCTTATGCTAACTTGTCTTGCTAAGTACTGGACTGCATGTACAAGACCTAGTTCAAAAACCCCTCTGTGAAGATGACTCTGTCAGAGGGAATGAACCACAAGAATGCGATTCTACTCTTGCCTCTCAGTGTGGGCAGGAAAACCCTTGCCAGTTCCAGAGAAAACACACACATTCCCTCCACACGTGGTTGTGACTTACAGTGCCAAAACACCAGGCTCTTTACAAAGCCCTTGTTTTTCTGCAAACGTGTTTGTCAGGGGCCTTGTTTTTCAGATAATGGATTTACAAAGAGGCCTGTTCTGTCTTTCTGGCACCTTGAAAGGGGGAGGGGTGGGGGAAAATCCCTGAATAGGAAGAAGGCTGAAGGGCTGCTTTGCATATACAGTGTCTCCTGCTCACAGAGTGCCAGTGTAGAGGCTAGGTTTCATAATTACACACTGCCACACACAATTACCCACAATTAAACTAATTATATAAATACACTATGATTATCTGTAAGATAATGTTAAATAACACTCAAGAGAAATGGATAGCCCTGAGGTAGACCTGAGGGAAATGGGGGAAGGGAAATTCAGCAGTGCCAGGGCACCAGCACCAGGCATCAAGAGAAGGCCCAGCTTCTGCTTCCCAGCCCCCCAGCAGCAAGTTATTTCTCCCTCCTCAGTGAGCTAGCTGGTTGCCCTTCAGGTCACTCCAGAATGTTCCCTTTATCAAGGCTGGTTTGTTAACAGCAAATTATAAAGGACAATTGCGTTGGAAACCATAGGTAAGTTTCAGGCTACACCATATCTTGACTGTTGACATTTTAAAGCAAGTGTTGGGTGCATTTTTGTATTTCCACACTATACTGATGGGCTTGTCATTTTCAGATGGTCAGGATAGAGCAATTAAGCAAAGGTCTATACTGTCATAAAATAACCACTCATTGACAGAAGGCCAACTCCAGAACCCGACTCAGCTCGGAATATTGGCTGCCAACCTCAAATTTTGATAAGTGCATGCTGGCCTCTAACTCTAGAGAAAGGAGACAGCTCTACAAATGCAGAGTTTGGGTTTAATATGCCTGCTGTTAGTCTTCTGGATTCTCCTCGTCCAGGGTTTTGTTTTTTGCTTTGGGGCCACATCTGGAGATATTCAGGGCTTATTCCTGGCTCTGCACTCAGGGATCACTCTGATGGGCCTTAAGAACAATATAGGTTGCCAAAGATTTAACCCAGGTCAGCCATGTGCAAGGCATGCAACTTAACTTGCTGTGCTTTCTATCTGACCTCCTGGACCAAGCATCTTAATCTTGATCACTTGATACTTGACATCCCATCATTCATCGATTTGCTCGAGCGGGCAACATGATGTGTACATTTGTCCCTATCATGTGCCAGTGTAGCCCAATGACATCAACTTGTTCCAGGAATATGAAGAGCCTCAAACTGTTCATTCAGGGTCTTGATGAAGAAGTCTGACCATCTTGTAAGTGGGTGGCCACATGATCTTTTGAAGTTCTGTGGGATCTGACTAGCTAGAGTCAGTAATGGCTCTAGACCAACAGTCATCTCCAAATCGCATTGCATGTCCAGTCCATCTGATTTTCGATGCCTTGGCAAATGAGACAGCATCCCTGACTCTCAATTATTAACAGAGGTCGGAACTCCGATTCCTTCTCTCACTTGAGTGAGACGTGATATTCTTAATATTGATTCAATGAAGCTTCTTAATATTCATTGAATAAATAGCAACTGAAAAGTAACTTTAAATTAATCATTCTTCAAATTTGATGCTTTAAGTTGAGCAAAGTACAGCATAATCATGGTCTGTATCCACCAAGAGTTTATAGTCTGGCTATGGGGAATGGAGGGTTCCTGTCCTAAGTGGAGCACTGCTATCGTTTCCAGTATCTCACCTTTCCCTCTACCCATGCTATTGACCATGTGATTGGGTAATTAATCTCCCAAGCTATAGATGTCCTCCCTTGCTCGCGTTGCTTTGGCCAATGGAATTTGGGCCAAAGTAATAGTAACTTTGTCCTCAGGAGACAACACATGTTTTCATTCATCACTCAGGGAACCTCCAACCTCTGCCTTGAAAAGAACATGCCCCGTGGTCTCAGAAGAATGAAAAACACATGCAATAGACCCAAACAGATTCTAGAGCCAAAACCAATCAGCGGAGCAGACCTGAACTGGAACTTTCTTCCTGGAGCTAAACCCAGTCAAACCCTGCTAACACAAGCAAAACCACTCTGCTGACCCTCAGAATATACGAGTGAGAAATTAATATGAATGATTATTTGCCACTGAGATTTTGTGATTGTTCTGTCACATAACTTTTTTTATGGCAATAGTATTCTGACGCAAAGACATTTTGAAGTTCCACACAAGAATTTTATACAGAATGTGTTTTACCTAAATAGATGGCAAAGAAAAAATTCTGGACAGATGCAAACCCAATCAAATTGTTACTGGGTTTTCTTTGAGAAGAGATTTGGGGAAGGGGAGTCTGGGAGAGGGTAGATGAAAAGATCATATGTTTTTTGTTCTTTTTCTTAAAAATCTTTCCTTTAAATTTTAGCAATAAGCATTATTACCTTTGCAAATCTAAAGAAAGCAAGGGTTTGAAAGGTCATTAAAAATCAGAAATAGAAAACTTGAACAAAGAAAGATAAAATTCACAAGAGCCTCCCTGGGCTGTAGGCACTGTGTTGTCATATTCTATGCATTGCCTCATTTAAGTTTTACAACAAGGCTGCAAGGTGGGTGAATCCTATTCCTAGCTTCAGGGTGAGGAAATGAGGTTATAAAAGCTCTGGTAGTTTACATAAAACCAACCAGCACAATGGGAAGATAACATTTGAATTCAAGGCTGCCAACCTCAACATTCTTTTCTTCCTATTCTATTTATTGGTGCATGCTGTCACCGCCAAGGACACATTTTTCTCATCTGCAAGAAGCCTCACTAATGTTCCTGATAGTCTAAGATTCCACAAGTGAAAATTCACATCGTGTAATAAAGAGTCTTTCCTTTCAGAGAAATACAATCAAATGTCTGTTAAGAACCATGCTTATTCTTTCCAGATCATTAACTGTTTGACATAGAGATTTGGCCGAGAAACTCAAAGCTCAAGGTTAGAGGATTCTGTCAATTGAAGATCAGTCAAATGTGGATAATGGCTTCTGTTACTCTAATGCAAGTCTACAGGAAAATGTGATTCGATTTATAAAAATTCTATCAAATGCAGCTTTTCAGGAATTCATCTGTTGAGTACAAGGTGCATCTGTGTTATATTATCCAAATAAGTTCCACCTGGTGGGCAGATGCCGGTAAAGCTAAAAAAGGGGAAAAGAGGGGGCGGGGTGAGGGGAGGGTGTGTTTAGAATATACTTGCGTCTCGTCTCTATTTTAACTGGAGTCTATCAAATGTTCATTCCTAAGTAAATCCATCATTAAATTGCCCATGCAATGGATGTTTCAGTTTCATTAACAGACGGAAATAAATTGGTCATAAGAAAATTCTCTCAAATGTTGACGGCTTCAAAAATTGGGGTGGGTAGTGTGGGTGAAAGGCAAGAGGCCATTCTCTGTCCAAATGACTTTGCTTATGATGCAATTCATAAAATGCTCTTGGGCACTCTGTAATGTGAACCTCCAGAGACATACTCTAGCTTCTGCTAAAATCGAGAATTCTAACAATGCTGAAGGGGAGGGGAGGCATTAAGAAAACTTGCAGTCATTTTGAGGCATTAAGAAGATCAAGGCAGGTTATTTGAATGTCTGGGAAAGTTGAACTTAAAGAATACTTTTCAGGTCAACACGATTTAACACTCAGAATTCTTACTACAGTCAGTGTTCTGCTATAAGTGATACTTTAACTTTCAGCAGGAGCCCTGCTTGCCCCCCTTCCTATGCCCTGATCATTTTCCCCTTAGTCTCTATGGCTTCTCACAAGACAATGTCATCCATTCTTAATTGGGCCTTTGTAAACCCAAGCACCTGAGACTAAAAGTTAGCTTTAAGAGCCAGACATCCATTTCATTATAAATATCTGTCTAGACATAAAAGTGATCACTCAACACTTCCTCCCATGATCCTGTGTGTGCTATGACAACAGCAGACCAATACAAGACAGAGAGACTTGTAGCTACCCACCTCATTGCCCAGTCCCAAGTCAACCTTGACAGCTTCTATTTTCAATAGAAGTACACTAGAATATAGGCTGTTAGTTGAAGAAATAGTGCTGTTAATAAATGTTGATTTTATTTACTGAGTTTGATGCCTTACCTTTTTAAAGGCAGGCGTGGATTTCTGGCTGGAAAAAAAAACAAATACATTCAGTTTTATTGGCACTTATAGTAGGATCAAGTCAAAGGCATTAAGAGGAAAATATTCGTTAATTGATTATTTTCTTCACAATTGGAAACTTTGTGATGAATCTTTGATCTATAATCAATAGATTTAGTGTGAAAATGCATCATACTTAGGAAATGATGTTAATCAGAAGTGCTCCTTGTCATTGTTTCTTTCTGACAAACAATGATTGAATAGAAACCATTTGGTAATGATGAACTCATAGTGGGGTTGAGGTAGGAGGTCAGATCTTAACCTCAAGACAGTTATTTTTCTAAATGAGTTCTCCATTTGAAGTTATTTAAAGCATCAGAATGACCCCTCAATTTTTCAATGTATCGACATTCTTGGAAACAGCCTAGTAAAAGCTTATTCTTCCTATTTTGTAGTTCAGGAGATGAAGACACCAAATGATATTTAGTATGTGACATTAACAAATAAGGGTTTTAAAACTTACTAACTAAATTAGCGTTGTTCCACTCAAAAGTTTGTCATTGAGGGACCACATATTTATTGTATTATGACTTCACTAGCTCTTGACCTTCTATTTCCTGGGATCACTTTTAAAGTCACTTGAGTCACATAGAAAGAATTAATTTAAATACCTTAGAATTCTTTCTATTTTTAACACCTACCCCCACATAAAAGGAAAAGAAAAAAGAAACCACCAGGGTGTTCATTGCTTTGTGTAAGATGGTGTCTAAATATTTTTGACTATTTGCATCTACTAAGGGTGTTCCAAAGAATGTTATAGGACCTTAAAGGTAACTTCAAAGTTTTGACCAAGGGAATATTTTATGTTAAATTTCTCAATTGTGGCAACTATTTTGAAGACTGCTCACTAGTACTCAGATCTCCATCTGAGTAAAAAGGGACCCAACCTTATTCTGTTCTGTGCAAATGATGCCTTCTACAATTTTGGAACTGAGGACTCTATGTATGCCCTACTCTATTCAGAAAAAAATAGTGTGAGGCTTTGAGTTATTCTCCCAATATTCATAGATAAATTCTTTTATGATATTCCTTTTACCACTCTAAATCATAATATTATACCCATGAGTGTTAGAATTTTCCCCATAAATTTAATTTTTCTTCCTGTGTGCTCACTGAGTAATGACCCTATTTTATTGCTAATTCTTCTTTGTCATATTTATGAATCTTTTAAAAATATCAGAGCTACCTTCTGGAGATATTTAGATTTTGTATATTTTTACATCACATTTGATTTTTATAAGACCAAAGTGGCAAGGTTAGAAACATTTCTATCTTGAAGTTAGAGATGGTCTGGGTTAATGTTAGTCAAAGGCTTGGAATTTAAGCCTCAGATGTGGTTGAGAACTTTACTGCTGGTATGATTTTCCTTTAATCTTTCATAAAGAAAAAAAAGAAAGTAGATTAGAGAGATTGGAAAATATGATAGAAACTCTTAAAAAATCTAAGAATAGGAATTGGTCATTGGCCCCATTTAACCATTTAGGTTTATAGGTCACATTAATCAATATTTGGTTTCATAGCAGATGTGGAGGAAGTGAAAAGTCTGGATTCCTAAAGAACCCAAGAATACTGAAAAGTATCACATTTCACACACATGGGGAAAAATAGAGAGGGGGTAAAGATTTATATCTGAAAGCAATAAGGATGAAAAACACAACTCAAGTCATCAAAATCACTGCTGAGAAACTAGATTTGAATGCTGCTTAGTTTTCTTAATTAAATCTCAACATCAAAAAGCAATGAAGCAAGCTAACATTTTACTTAGTTCACCAAGTGTGAGCTGGAGTTCCACCTTGTTAGAGAAGACATCTCATTTATCAGTCTTTACAAAGCTTCTTTCTGTCTTTGTCTCTGTCTCTATCTAAAATTTTGCCTTTTGTGTCTTTTTTCATGTTGTCTGTACCTTACAGTTGTTCAACAGACATTTGTTAGCCTCTCCTGCAGGACCAACCTTTCACTAAGCATGACTGAGAATACTAAGACTTTGATAAAGGAAAGCAAAATAAGGGAGAGAGAGAGAGAGAAGAGAGAGAGAGAGAGAGAAGAGACAGAGACAGAGAGAGAGAGAGAGAGAGAGAGAGAGAGAAAGAAACTTGAATGATAAACAACACTAAAACATATAGTCTCAAAGAATGGAGCAAAATTAAATTTGGAAAGGCAGAACAATTGCTCTCATACATGGAATGCGTTCAATTCAGGCATTTGTTAAGGCCTACTGTATGTGCAGGCTCTCAGACATTCTTGAGAACATCGCAATAACATTAGACAGAGTTTTATGTTTCCACCATCCTTGGACATATTCTTTCAAGTTTTAGATGCTCTTCTTTCCATGGCCACCTAAGCCTGTTCTGCACTTAGATTCAGCAAATCACACAGCTGGATTCTAGGAGCCATGTACATTTCCAACTGGGCTGACTATATAGCACAGTCACAGCCTACTAATAATCTGAATCAGTTTGCTGATTTCAGTTATTTTAAGGTCGGCATGTGACTGCTGCTGGCAGATTGATAAGTAGAGGAAAACAGGAAATGAACAAAATAATTTATTAACATTGAAAATAGCAAATTGAAAGGTGTTGGGTCCTGGGGTAAATATTACTTGGCTGCTACAAATGGGAATTTTCCAAAGAAAGATCTTACCTGGGAGAATTTTCCAAAATTTGATTTTGTTGTGATGGAAAAAACCCTAATTTTGAAAGAATTTTATTGATTACTGGACATAACCTCAAGAAGACACAGTAGTGTAAAACTATTACATGAATATTGTCATTAGAAATCACTTGAGTTTTCCTGATAGGTGAATCCTGAAAATAAAAGAGAAAGAATATTAAAAGGGAAAGAAAGAAGAAAGTTGATTCACCAGCCATGATCCAGAAATTCATCAAGAAATCTCGAAAGAGAACAATAAGTGGCATAATTTCTCCCAGATCCCACACAAATCTGTGTCATGTGGTGTCGGGGAACTTCTCCGGGTACCCAACAGTGCTGGGAAGCGAGTTTCCTTCTACCTCTGAAGCCAGCGGGAATGGATGAAGACTCAGGAATCCGATGCAGTTTTAAAAGGCTTTACTTATCACAGGTTCAGGCATACAAGTCAGCAATACGAAAAACCCTATGCTTAGGATTCCCAGCTAGAACCCCAAAAGATGGCAGCCACCACGTGTTAAGGGCCTGTAAAAAGGAGAAAAAGACAAGACTCCCAATAAGGGTGCGAGCTACAAAGAGAGAGCCCAAAGAGAGAGAAAGAGAGAGAGAGAGAGAGAGAGAGAGAGAGAGAGAGAGAGAGAGAGAGAGAGGAAGCAGGCTAGTTTTATACCCCTGCAACTCAGACCTCCCACTATTATGGGAAGCAGGAAGGGTCAAATGCCCTTAGGTAATTTCTCCCAGCACCTCACCTAGGCTCTATTATATGCTAATGTTTTGAGCCAAGATCTGCCTGGAAATGCCTTTATAGGGTAGAGAAGGGGTTTCTGAGATGGCATGTCTCTGTACCAAAGACTAATACTAATGCCAGTTAAATATTTATCCAAGCCTTCACAAGTCTCCTCTACTTCACGGTAGTTTTGTATTTTAGTTGCCTTTGAGTTATCAGGGAGCCATGCTTGCTTGCTTGCTTGGAGGCAAACAGCATTTTTCTCTGGTCTAATTAGAGACCAGAGAGGTCAGATAAACTGCCACGTTTAGACTACCCTCTTATCTACGAAGCAATTTGCAGGAGGCAATCTAGAGCAGATGCAGAGGCTCTTAGAGGAGTTCTGCAACAATATGGGGCACCCCAAAGTGGGGCAGGTGAGCCCAGTGCCTGGACAAACAGAGTCCTGGCAAGCCAAAAACTTCCACACTGCATAATGTGGCCATATCTCATCCAGAAATTAATCTGTTGAAAAACTCAGGAATGTGAGTTTTATGACTAAAATCTCCAGGCTTTCACAGAGTTGGGAATGGGCTATCTCTCCCCCATCTCCCTGTTCTTCTATATGTGCCAGCATTTACCTACAGGCCCCAAAGCCACCACCCAGTTAAAAATTTAACTCCAGCTCTATCACACCATTAAAATTTTTGAACATCCTGGAGTGACATCTTAAACTCTGCACAACAGGAGATGCACCAGATTGGATGGAATGTAATGTAGAAGGCAACCAATCTCAATGGACAAAATAAAATACAGTAGGCTTAATCTGTAATAGCATCTTAGTACTCTCTTATACAAGGACTTAATGTCACCATGCTAGATACAACAATCTTCACAAACTTTCTTCTAAGGAAATAATTCTTGATTATCTTTTTATCAAATTATTTAAAATAAGCAATATAAAATAAATAATGAAGGGACTGCTAAGGGGCAGGCTATAGGGATGTTTGGGAAAATTGGATACGATGGTGGTTGGAATGTGCAATGGTGGTGGGATTATTGTTAGAATATTGTATGTCTTACCACTCCTGGGAATATACCCTGGGAAGCCCAAAACACACAGCAGCAACACCTTCTGCACTTTTATCTTCATAGCAACACTATTCACAATATCCAAAGTCTGGAAACAACCAGACTGCCCAAGAACTGATGACTGGAAAAGAAACTTTAGTACATCTACACGATGGAATATTATGCAGCCGTTAGGAAAAATGAGTTTATGAAATTTTCCTATAAGTGGATGGACATGGAGAGGCTCATGTTGAGTGGAATTAGCCAGAAGGAAAAAGACAGATATAGAATGACTGCATTTATTTGCATGAAATAAATATATATGTATATAAATATATATAAATATATATAAACACACACACACACACACATATATATATATATATTATGATACAATATCCAAGGACAGGCAAAACATGAATTAGGAGGTCTTGTCAAAGGTGGAATCTACCACAAGTATGTGGGAGTCAGAGGTTAGGTAAGACAGAGAAGGCAACAGTGTGCTAATTATTGTCAAAAAATGATAAAACAGCCTAGAATTGAGCATTGAATATAAGCAATATATACACAAAAATGGGTTGTACTTAGAGCCGAGAATGTAGTCAAGTGGAGTTTAAATATTTTATGCATGTCTAGAATACAATATAAATAAGATAGATTCCCTAAGAGAATATCTAAAAATTTCATTGAGATTCAAAAAGCAAAAGAACATCAGGAATTTAATTTAAATTTAAAGAACATCAGAAATGAATTGGTGGAGTTCAAGTTCAAATTGAGTTTTATGAATGATATTTAAATAGATGAATAAGCAGATGAATATGATGCAAGCACATGTTAATGATATCATGAATACAAACATGTCATCAAACAACTTCAGGATCTGTTTGTGAAATAGCTTTGTTGATTCAGCTTGACCAAAGTGGTAGGTTTTTAAAAATTTTTGTTAGTGATAAATTGTTTTTATCTCCAAAATAAGGTTATATTGAAGTTCAAAATATAGCATAAATCAAATAATTAACACCATCTAAAGAATGTATATTTATAAACATGTGTGCCTGTGTGTGTGAGAAAGGGGGAGAGAGAGAGAGAGAGAGAGAGAGAGAGAGAACTGAGTGCATATACATGAGAGAGACAGTACTAGAGAGAGACAGAGATCAAAGGGTGTGTGTTAGTGTCCTACATTGCAAAAATAAGTTACCACAATCTGAGTGGCTTAAAGCAACCAAAATTTATTCTCTCAGATTTCTGGATACTTATGGTATGGACTGGAGCTATCATGGGGCTGGTGATGTCTTTGGAGTCTTTCCCTCCAAAGACTTTTTCCTAACCCTTCTGGTTTTGTCCATGGATTTCAGCAACATCATTCCCAGTCTCTTCTTCCATTCCTCTTTAGTTTTCTTCGTGGTTTCTGTGTCTCGTCATGTAAGCCTCTATTTTTTCTTCTTAGTTAGTGCCATGTTACATTTAGGGCTCATCCCAATCCAGTATCACTTGTCTTCCCATTGTTCATCCTTTTGCTCAAGTGGGCGCGACTAACGTCTCATTCATTGGGAATGAGGTCCATTATTATTACTGTGTTTGGTATATCGAATACAACATAGGTAGCTTGCCAGGCTCTGCTGTGACTCTGGGTTTATCCCAGGGGGCCCAGTCTTTTTCTGTGTCAGGTCATCAACCATCCAGGGCCCATGGGGCAGGAGCCCTGGGCATAGTCATATTTCTAATGGTACAAAATTTTCCATTGTTCGTGTGCATCCAGTTTTCCTCCATCCCTTCCAAGTACCTGGAAAATACTTGGGGATCTGGCGGGAACGCCGCCGGCCGGGTCCCCGACAGTGTTGGGACAGAAGTTCTCTTCTACTTCCAAGGACACTGGGAGAACAGATGAAAACTCACGAGTCTGGTGCAGTTCCAAAAAGGCTTTTAATAGTACAAAAGCTCTTCCACAACACTCCAATATAATGAACAAACTTTAGCTCTGGTCCGAACTTAGACCATACAAAAGAGCCTAAGTCTCCCACCAAAGAGAGAGGATCTCACCCGAGCTGAGTCCTACCCAGAAGGAGCAAAAGGCCAAAGAGCAAAAAGCCAAAAGCCAAAAGCTGAGGCCGAGGAGCCAAAAGCCGAAAGCTAAAAGGCCCAAAAGGCAAAAGGTGAAGGGGCCTCAAGTCAGCCCCTTATATACACCAAAGTAATCCAATCGGGAGGGTCATGTCAACAAAGAACTCTAAACAGAGTGTAGTGCCACACCCTATTGCAGGTATAAACAAAGGTTATGCGGACTAACTAGATTATCTCTTATGTAGAACACTGGAGAGAGGGGGCTGGTATAAAGTAATACATCTTAACTTCATGAGCTTCATGTAATCTAGATGGTACCCACAAGGTCCTTCTTATTAGTATCTGCACCAGGGTGATTCTGAGTATCTTGTTCTCGTGAACTGAAAGGGTCATACTCGCCTGCTTAGAGCAAACTAGTATAATCCTTCCTATAGTCTTCCTATAGTCTCAGCGTAGCCAGGGTGGTAGTCTCCTGGTAAATTCTAACTGTCCACGCTGGGTGCAGTGGGTATAAAAAGGAGCTGTGCCCAATCTAGAAAACATAGAAGTCTTAGTAGATGTATAAGTCAGAAGTTATTCAATCAAGGTGACTTCTGTAACTGCCACACCCTCTATCAGTGTTTACATAGAAGAGAGGTCTCATTAGAATGAACCTTGACTTAAATAGATTAAGCTAGGAGTGGGCAAAACAACAAAACTCCCAGAATAGCTAAACCTGTCCTCCAACAGGGATCAAGACAAGAACATTTTCTTGAGAGCAAATGGTTCTCAGCCCATGTTTTTGTTTACCTCTGTCACTTAAGGCTTTCCAGCTGAGAAAGCCTTTGTCACCAAGTGTGGGAAACATGAACCACAATCCTGGGATGTGAGCAGGGAATAGCCCTTTGTTTTCCAGAGGCTCTAGAGTGCTCACTGTCACTGTATAACTTAGTCCACCCTGGTGGTTCAATAGAAGAGTGAAATTTGACAGGAATATTCAGCTTGCTTCCTCCTCTCTGTCAGTGGTTTGTACAAATCTCACTATCCATACATTCTCCATTGAAGATGACATAAAAAGTCAGAAATCATATCACTGTATCACTGTCTCCCGTAAATCATCAATTTGCTCGAGCGGGCACCAGTAACATCTCAATACATCCTGTCACATGCGAGATGGCCCAAGGGCATCTGCCTACTCCAGGAACATAGAGCGTCAAACCATTCCGTCAAGTCATGGGAATGAGGTCTCCAATTGTTACCGGTATTTGGCATGTCAAATACAACACGGGTAGCTTGCCAAGCTCTGCCATGCAGGTGTGATACTCTTGTAGTCATCTCAAAACTCGAGCATTTATTGATGCTGTGATCAGCTCTGATCATCTCTTCTGCTGGGTGGAGCTCTGAGGAGATGGGAGTTCAGATGTGGAAAATGGCTGCCCTCATGGTGTGGTGGTTCCTCAGGCTTATTGCGAGGCATGATTAATCCAATTATCTAGAGTAGTTAAAAATACTGGGACCCAAAGAGGTCAACAGTTGTAGAGAGCACAAAGAATCAGGATCAATTCCTAATTTGTACTGTATTCTATCAATTATATCAATCTATTAGATAGCATAAAATTTATATATTATCATATATTACAGTGATATATAATTATAGAGAATCATTAATGATATATTATAAATTTAATGCTATAGTGCTTATTATAGAATAGTCTGTATTTATTTTATGTATTACAATCATTCTATTTGCTTCAAACTGGAGAGTTTTAGGGAATGAGGAATTATGAGAGACTCACACACATGGGGCAGAGCTGCTACTTGCTCTCCCTGTGCCCAGCTAATGACAAGGCGTCTGGGAGGGATGGCGGGTTCTAGCCCTAGCCCACCACCCCAGCAGAGCCCCGCAAGAAGCCAAAGGAACCCCCACACCTTGAGGGCTGCCATTTTCCACATCCGAACTCCCCTCTCGTCAGAACTCCACCCAATCAATCAGAAGAGCTGATTGCAGCTTGGCTTGGCCGCGTGGTTCATCAATAAATGCTGGAGTCTTGAGGTAACTAGAAGATTATCCCACCCACACAGCAAAGCCTGGCAAGCTACCCGTGTCGTATTTGACATGCCAAATACCAGTCATGATTATAGACCTCATTCCCATGACTTGATGGAATAGTTTGAGGCTCTTTATGTTCCTGGAGCAAGCAGGTGCCCTTGGGCTATCTCACATGTGACAGGACATATTGAGATGTTACTGGTGCCCGCTCGAGTAATCGATGATCTACGGGAAGTCAAGTGATGAAGTGATTATAATATATTATGTGATATAATTTATAGTATATTATACAATATAGTAAAACATGGAACAACACATATTAACATATATCATATACATACATACATGCCACCTATTCTTTGTCTCTTTTATTAGACTAAAAGTCTCATGAGAATAGAAATTTTTACCTCTCTTTTTAGGTTATAACTAACTCTTGCCTTGGAAGAGGATGGGTAACTAATGACAATGAAAATACTTATCTGTATAATACTATCACACCAATCACACCAATATTATCACATTTATCCTTATTCTAACTTGTAAAACTATACAGCTATTATTAGTTTTAAAATGAGGCCTACCACATATTCAAAAGAACAAGAACAACAAGTGCTGGCGTGGGTGTGGGGAAAAGGGGACACTCATCCATTGTTGGTGGGAATGCCGGCTGGTACAGCCTTTCTGGAAAACAATATGGACATTCCTCCAAAGACTAGAAATTGAACTCCCATTTGACCCAGCCATACCACTCCTGGGAATCTACTCTGGGAAACCAAAAATACGCAGCGGAAACACCATCCCTACTTTTATGTTCATAGCAGCATTATTCACAATAGCCAGAATCTGGAAGCAACCCGAGTTCCCGAAAATAGATAACTGGATAAAAAGCTTTGGTACATCTACACAATGGAATACTATGCAGCTGTTAGGAAAAATGAAGTCATAAAATTTGCCTACAAATGGATGGACATGGAGAAGATTATGTTGAGCGAAATTAGCCAGAAGGAGAGAGACAGTTACAGAATGACTGCATTTATCTGCATAACATAAATATATAGGTACATATTATGATACCAATATCCAAGGTCAAGTGAAACATAGATCAGGAGGTCCTGTCAAAGGTGGAAATTATCACAAACGTGTAGGTTTCAGAGGCTAGGTAAGACAGAAAATGGAACAGTGTGCTAACAATTGTGAGGGTACTAATGCCAACCTAGAACTGAGCATTAAATAGAGGCAAAAGGATACACATGACAACCCTTTAATGTATGTTCTGTAATCCATAGTCTGGAGAGGAAGGAAAAGAGAAAGATAGAGAAATGGAAAGAAATAAAGAACCTGCCATGGAGGAGGGCTGGGGGGGGGGGGAGGGAACCGGGGACGTTGGTGGTGGGAGATGGGTACTGGTGGCGGGATGGGTGCTGCTACACTGTATGACCAAAACCCAAATATGAACTTTTTAATTGTATATCTTTGTAATTGTAAAAATAAAAAAAAATTTAAAATAAAAAATAAAATAAAATAAAATGAGGCCTAGAAGGGTTTTCCCAAGATTGAAGTTAAATCATAAAAGTTTATAATTTATTTTGGTCTTTTTTTTTGTGTTCATCAACTCCTATGTTTTATTTAAGTCTATAGCAGCAACAGTGTTACAAGATCCTCTAGGTATATAGGTGAGAAAAGAGCAATGAAGAAAGGCTAAGACATTTAATTAGTGTTCTCAAATATATTTGCTGAGGAACAGCCAAGACCAGACACTGCACTCTGCAGTAAGAATAAGTATTAGAGATAGAAAAAAAAAACCCTTTTATCCTAAATTATTTTCTCACCTGTGGGTGGAAGTGAGTAGAACGTGTCAGAAGCTTATGGTACACATTAGCCATACTTCAAGTTAAGCTAATCCCCAAGGCCACTTAATACTGATAGCATGTCACTTCAAAACCAAGGAACATTGTTTGTTTTTTGTCCCTGGAGCTGTTTGAACTTACAAATAATCAAAAGGAGATAAGATATTAACTCCATGAGCATGAGAGAATGGGATATGCTGGATAAAAATCTCAATTCCCAATTTAAACCAATACTACTGACAGGTAAGTAGTGAGAATTTCATCAAACAATCATGTTAAATGCTATAAAGAAGGAAAATCTGGGGAAGAGATAGAACATAAGATTGGGGTGGGAATGACAAGACTCCATTTTTAGGTGAGGTGTCCAAGAGGGATGTGGGTGGTGCATAGTGAATTTACCAGAAGATACATCTAGCATGGTAAGATAGCTCTGTAGTCTGAAGAGCATGCTTTGCATAGAGGACGTCAGATTTTGAGATGGACTTGGCGGCCCAGTTTTGGTCCATACTTAGCATTGCATGATGCTCCAGTAAGCCAGGAGCCGCTTGTGAGCACAGATCTGGGAGTGGCCCCTGAGGCACTATCAAGTGTGAGGTTCCCAAACAAAATCAAGCAAAGAAGAAAGTCCTGTACAGATCTGGGAGGGAGCAATAAGGAGGAAGATTCTTTCAGGCAGGTAGGAGAGTGGTTCAGAGGTCCTAAGGAGACAACAAATATGGATTAAATAAGCATGTGAAGAAGAAAAAGATAAAGTCATAGGACAGATCAAATCATGTCTTTATAACTGATAAGACATTGGATGCTGTTTTCATGGTGATGGGAAGCAACTAGAAAGTTTCCAGCAAGGTGTGACAGAATTGAATTGAGTCTTCTGGAGTCCAAACTCAACCTTTATATTAGGATGTTGGAACATGACCAAGATCTAATTTGACCAAAGAAAATATTACACACACCAAACTTTGCTTAAATGGTGCTTGTATTCTAGTGGAAAATATGGGTAATAAGCAACAAATAACACTTACTCTGATATTTTAAAAAGCAGTAAGTGCTAAGGAGAAAAGTGAAAAATTTTCTGAATAGGACAAGATAAGTTAACATTTGAGAAAGCCACATGAGGAGTACAAATTATCATGTGGCTATCTGAAAAGAGATCATCGTAATCAGAGAGAACCAGTGCAAAAGTTCTAAGACTAGATTGTACCAAGTGTACTGAGCATAGATAAAGGTATAATGTAGTTGATGATGCCACATAGGTCCTTGCAGGACTTTACTAAGACTTTTTGTTGCCTAGTCAAGCGAGAGCCTTAAAGGATCTTTAGGGCAAGAATGAGCTCTATTTAGAGGTTAAAAGAATTGCTGTGGCTTCTCTATTAGAATCAGATAATAGGGCATAGTATTGGGGGTAAATACTGTAAGGATTCTATTAAAAGCTATTGCAGTGGTTCAGGCAATGGTGTCTGAACCAGTGAAGTCAGAGAGAAGTAATTACTTCTAAATATATTTCAATGTAGAGCAAATAGATTTGAAGGTTGAGCTGATGGAGTGGGTGTTTCTCTTTGAGAGAATATTGAATTAAGGATAACTCTAAGTTGCCTAGGCAACTGGAAGAATGAGGCTGTCAATACAGTGAAACAGGAGATGTTGAAGATAGAGCTGGTGATTCCATAAAACCTAGGAAGTTGTGATCAAACATGATTCGTCACTCACTACTGTAGAAAGAAGGAAAAGAGGAAAAGAAGAACATTTTAAAGTCATACATTGAGTCAAGCTCAAATTGATGATGCCACATAGGTCCTTGCAGGCTTTTACATTTTGTCACCCAGTCAAGTTGAAGCCTTAAGGATTTTTAGGGCAAAAATGAGGTTTATTTAGAAATCTTTTAAGGATCTCTAAAGATTCTTTAATGCTCCCACTTGACTGGGCTCACATTCCTCTGGTCAAAACTTGGATACGTGGTTTAAAGAATACTAATAAAAGTAATTTTCAGATGGACTATCATAACTCACCTGAGTCTCAGGCATTATTATTGCTAAAAGAGAAGTGGAGTGGCTTCTATGGAGTCACCTGCAGGCTCTTCTCCAACATATTGCCTTAAGTGTCTAAACACAAGTTTCGAATCATGTTCCACTGTTTTTCTTCCCTTATTTTTTCTTCCAAATAGTCCTCTCTTGTTTACTCCATAAAGCATTGGTCACCAGCAATACCACTTCTGGGAATACATTCCATGGGTACAAAAACACACAGCAAAAATGACATCTGCACTTGTATATTCATTGCAGCACTGTTCACAATAGACTGAATCTGGAAACAACCTGAGTGCCCAAGAACAGAGGACTGGTTAAAGAAACTATGGTACATCTATATAATGGAATACTATACAGCTGTTAGAAAAACGAAGTTACAAAATTTGCTTATAAGTGGATGGAAATGGAAAATATCATCTTGAATGAAATCAGTCAGAAGGATAGGGACAGACATAAAATGACTATACTCCCTATTTCTAGGTCCAACAGATATAATATGCAGTGATCAGGAGCATATAAACTGAAGCTGTTGGAAAAGCAGAAGTTACTAAAACATGATCCATGATAAGCTATAAGCAACTATAGGTGTTCTTAGTGAATTATAAACACCTCAGGAGTTATTCCATCAGGCTACTAAAGAATACGAAGGACTTCAGTAGACCAGGATCACAGTATAACTAAAAACACAGAAGTAAAAGGGAAGTATAAAATAAATTTAAGATATTGTGAGGTAATAGAGACCCTTGGAATAAACATAATAGTATAGACAGTAATAGAGACCCTTGGAATAAACATAATAGTATAGACAGTAATAGAGACCCTTGGAATACACATAATAATAATAATACTAGTTCTTCTAGAATAATACTAGTTCTTCTAGAATATGCCTTCCGTACGGCAAGCCTAGCAAGCTGCTCGTGTTGTATTTGACATGCCAAATGCCAGTAACAATTATATTAGGTCATTCCCATGACCTAATATAATGGTTTGAGGCTCTTTATGTTCCTGTAGCAAGCCGATGCCCTTTGCTCTACTGGCATGAGACAGGACATATGGAGATATTACTGGTGCCCGCTCTAGCAAATAGATGATTAACGGGAAGATCGTGGATCGTGATCGTGATCGTGAGGTTCCTACCTCCAAATTCCACAATACTTACTGACATCTCCAGAGCAACACACCAAATCAGATGGGAAAGTAACATAGAAGCAGACTGAGTTTGGGGTCAGAGTGATAGCAGAGCGAGAAAGATGTTTGCCTTGTATACAGCTGACCCAGGTTTGATATCCTGGCCTCCCATATGGTCCCCTGAGCTGCAGAAGTAATTCTTGAGTGCAAAGCCAGGAGTAACCCTTGAGCATTGCCGGGAGTGACCCAGAAAACAAAAACAAAAAAAAGAAGCAGACTGAGTTTAATAAATAAAAACATTGACATAAAAGGCTCAACTAACAATAACAGCTTAGTAAAATCTTAGACAAGCATTTAATCACCTCTAGTGAGATATAACAATTTTCACAAATTTCATTAAATTATTTTTGATAATTCCATTTCATTAAAGTATTTTTGATAATTCCATTAGCCATTTCATTGCAACAGTAGTATAAAATGAATTATTTTGTACCTGCTAAGATTTGGGGGTGGTCGGAGAAACAGTGGTGGAGGGAAGATCACATGGGTGATGGGATTGGTGCTGGAATTCCTAATACCTGCAATAAATGGATCATAAATAAGTTTGTAAAAAATAATGAGATGTCCAGTGGGCTGAGGTATCACCCAGAATACATACAGACATATAACATAAAATGAGGTTGAAATTATGGCTGGGGGTGAGATGACTATAGCCTGGAACCCTGCAGGAAGATATGCATATTTCATTCAGCAGGTGGTGAGGAGATTTTTAGGATCTTTGAGTTAGATCTGACTTGGATTTTCGGGAAATGGCAGTACCAGCCAGGTGGCAGCAAGGAAGATTGAGTAGGAAAAAAAATGGTTTAGAGAAAATTCTTCCCCCTGCCCACTTTTGGGAATGTCTGCCCCAAGTGCGTAGACTACTGCTTTTCAATATTCTGGTTTCTTTCTTGAGCTTCCCAGAATATCCTGGACTTCCTGGAATTTGATGACCTTCACTGCTGCAAATATGAATCATTCTGCATATTTACACTGGGCCTAGAGTACCTAGAGAGAATAAAAGCACCCAATAAAATATTGGAGAAATTATGGGAGTGACTGTATTTGTTGTAGGCCTTGGACAAAGATATAATGCTGGGAAGCTTCGCCACCTAGCTCCATATAACAAGCATAATCTATCATCTATTTCAGATATGAAAACCAAAATAGGTTTGTTTTGGTTCATAAAAAGAGAATGAATGATCACCCAGGACATGAATATTCGGAGCTTATTATGATGTGCTTATCTATCCAGAATTTTGTCTACCAATTCGAATTTTGAAGAAAAATTCCTTGCTCAGTAGAGTCTCATATCCAGACAGATCAAGCTTGGGACTATTGTGAGCCAAGAAAAGAAATAACAATTATTTTTTCTGGTAGGTACCCCAAGACTAAACTAAAGCTTGTGTTTTCTAGGTCTCTTGATATCTGATGTTTATTAGTCCCATTTCAGTAAAACTACAGAATCATAGAATCTTATAAACTTCATCTAGACTTCAAAATTTATCTAGTTCAGTTATACAACTTCAGAATTCTACAATTTAGCTTTGTAAAAGGTGCAAGTGCTTGGATTTATTGTCATGGATTAAAGAACAGTAAAATGCTTTGTTTGTGTAATTTATTCCCCCAACAAAAGGCTGTTTGAAAAATAGACCTAATTCTAAAGATATTTATTGTCCAGTAAATTGTTTGACTATGTCCTTCTTTCCTTTACTATTCTCAATTCCCTGTTATTAACATGGCATTCTAGGAATATGCCCTGTACGTCTGTTATAGTCTGACCTTAGGAGAAGTAACAGGAACTCTGTAAGCCACAGAGAGATGTCTCTCAATAATTCTCTCCCACTCCTTTCCACCTTCCCCAGCTCCTGACTTCATCCTTCCTAGTGTACACATCAACTGAATTTCTTCCAAGTTATTGCCTTATTGGTTGCATTCGCTGATGAAACTTCCCCAGCCGGAACCAATAACCATTGACAGGCAATATGGAGGCCCTTGATGGGGTTGGAAATAAATTGTTCTGCTGAAAAATGGAACAAACTTTAGTCATAAATTATCCTGACAGTAGCAACAAGAGCAAACCTGGTTCAAATAAAGATCTGCTTACCTGTACTGGCATTGCACAATCTTTCTGGGGTCTAGCCCTTGGAACAGGCCCATCACCATTGTACCAGGAAGACATTTTGTTCCTGGAGTATCTTTTCCTTCCTCAAGTGCTCAGTGGCCCAGAGGGAATGAGTGCTCCAAAGATACAGCCCAGCATTACCCTCAAGCAAAATGCTTTTCTGTTAACAATGCCTCCTCAAAGAATATAAAATCACAGGTGACTACACAATTTATGTACTTTTTCCTCCTTTCTACCAGGTAATACCAAATTCCAAAGTCACAAAGTTCTACAAATTGTTCAGACCAGATATGCAAAACAATTGTCTGCAAAATGAGCATGCCTATACAGGAAATATTTGTGTCTGAGTCTCTAAGGATCTTGCTATTCAATGTAGTAGTCACTAGTCACAAGTCACTACTGAGCAAGCACTTGAAATGTTGTTAATTTTGATATGTGCCAGAGGTGTATCTTATTTCTTTAATATTTAGATTGATGTAAACCAAATCATATTTCACACATTATTTTGAGTATAAATTGGGAAAAATGTATTTTTTAAATGAATGTCAGTATATTGAAATAAATGTAGTACAGCGGGTAGGGTATTTGCCTTGCACCCTGCTGGCTCGGGTTCGATCCTGACATTCCATATGGTCCCACGAGCACCACCAGAAGTAATCCCTGAGCGCAGAGCCAGGAGTAAGCCCTGAACATCACTGGATGTGACCCAAAAAAGAAAAAAAAAACTTTGAAACATGACTATTAGATAATTCAGTTTATTTCTATAGAACAGTCTTGTCTAATGACTAATTCGTAGATAAATAAGTTTGAACTTCCTCAACTCATTTATTTGTTTGTTTGCTTTTGGGGCCATACCTGGTGGTGCTCAGGGCTTGCTCCTGGCTCTTTGTTCAGAGATTATCCCTGATAACTTGGGGACCATTAGAGGTGCTAGGAATTGAACCCTAGGTCAGTTGTGTGTAGAACAAGAGCCCTATTCACTGTACTCCGGTCCTCTGAACTCATCTTTAACAGTTAAGAGGATGTGGCTCTCCACAGCATGATAATACCAGGAATCACAGTAAGAGAATCCTGGAAATGGGCTTGATTTGTCCAGCTAAATGTATTTCTGGAGAAGTCAGTTGAAGTATTGGACATACTTAAACAAAACACATTTATTTCCTGTTTTTTTCTTTCTTTTCTTTTCTTTTTTCTTCTTTTCTTTTCTTCTTTTCTTTTCTTTTCTTTTCTTTACTTTTTCTTTGTCTTCTATTCTTTCCAATATTTTTTTCTCCTTAATTTGGGGGTGGGGTGGGATAGTATAAGGGGTTGGAGGTGGGGGATTTGGGGCCACACTTAGCGGTGCTGAGAATTTACTCCAGGCCCTGTGCTTAGGATTCACTCCTGGTGGAACCTTGATTGGTCTCATGCAAAGCAAGTGTCTTACCCACCATGCTGTCTCTCTGACCTCAATTTCCTACTTTTTTCTTGCAGTGGTTCTCAACTTCGTCAGACTGTGATAAGGTAAAAAACCAGGTCTTTTACCCTGATCTAAGACAAATGAATTAGTCTGTGGGCGTGGACTAAACCTCTGAAGGTGGGGGTGGAGCAGTGTAAGCCACAGAATATATTTCAATTATTCCATGTCTTGAGAGAAAATGAGAACATAGCAGTCACTTATGACAAGACTGAGGTCTGGGTGTCCTGGAAAAACTGCCATTTTTGTGGTCCTGGCTGGCCCAAAATTTTGTTCTTGTTTAATTCACCCACCTAGGAAGCAAATTTGCAACCAGGACAACCAGAAAGAGTCTTCCTTTTTTTTTTTTTTTTTTTTTTTTTTTGCCAATTCTGACAGTATTATTTACAAGAGTTCTAGGTACTGACCTGTATGAATTCCCTGGCTCAAAGAATCTTCTTCCACAAGCAACGTCCTTTCTCTTCTTGCCCAAACCAGGGTATTGCTTCTAAAACCTGAATTCTACTCAGGCATACTTTTTCTCGATATCTTCTTGTGGCTCCCACTTACTCTCAAAATACAAGGCTCCTATCGTGACCTATGAGAATAAAATCCCTTCCTTGATCTCACTTCCTACTTCACTGCCCCAGGCTAGTCAGTTACTGACTGTGTCCAGCCCTGGGTTTTTCTCTCTAATATCAATCGTCTACTCTCTTTATATAGGTGGAGGTGTGTCGGGGACACCACCGGGGTCCCCGACAGTGTCAGGACAGAAGTTCTCTTCTACCTCTGAGGACGCTGGGGAACAGATGAAAACTCATGAGTCCGGCGCAGTTCCAAAAAAGGCTTTTAATAGTACTAAAGCTCTACCACTGCAATCCAATATAATGAAAGAACTCTAGCTCTGGTCAGAACTTAGAGTCTGAGTCTCCCACCAAAGAGAGAGGATCTAACCCAAGAGGAGTCCTATCCAAAAGAAGGAGCAAAATGCCAAGGAGCAAAAAGCCAAAAGCGAAGGGACCTCAAGTCAGTCCCCTTATATACACCAAAGTAATCCAGGGAGGGTCCTGTCAACAAAGAACCCTAAACAGAGTGTAGAAGGGTGGTGCCACACCCTATTGCAGGTATAAACAAAGATTACGCCAAGGACTAATCCCGAGTAAAACACTGGAGAGAGAGAGCTGATATAAAGTAATACATCTTCATTTCATGAGCTTCATGTAATCTAGATGGTACCCACAAGGTCCTTCTTATTTATTATCTGCACCAGGGTGATTCTGAGTATCTTGTTCTCGTGTACTGAAAGGGTCACACTTGCCTGCTTAGAGCAAACTAGTATGATCCTTCCTATAGTCTTCCTATAGTCTCAACGTAGCCAGGGTGATAGTCTCCTGGTAAACTCTAACTGTCCCACGCTGGGTGCAGTGGGTAAAAGAGGAGCTGTGCCCAATCTAGAAAACATAGAAGTCTTAGTAGATGTATAAGTCAGAAGTTATTCAATCAAGGTGACTTCTGTAACTGCCACACCCTCTAGCAGTGTTTACATAGAAGAGAGGTCTCATTAGAATGAACCTTGGCTTAAATAGATTAAGCTGAGAGTGGGCAAAACAACAAAGCTCCCAGATTAGCTAGATCTGTCATCCAACAGAGGTGGGGGGGTACCTTATCTCCTTTATGCTTTATTGCAATCTCTCTTCTTTAAAATTCATTAAATTTCATTGAAAACTGCAATCTTTTCTTTCATTTCTTTAATTTTCTCCCCCTCTTTTTCCATAGTGCTATTTTTGGACACAGTGGAAAATTTGCTTATTTGTCTAATTATGTTCTTTCTTCTTCCACTGGGATATAAACAAAAAAGTTTTTCTGTCTCACTCTCTCTCTCTCTCTTTCTCTTTCCCTCTCTTATCATTTAGCCTCCCCAGTTGTTTTGATCTTGTTTGTTTTAATTTTTTGTCTTTTATAAGCTAATGGTTCAAAATGGTCTGATATTTTGTGCAATTTAACTGAGTTTGGGGTTTCCTGTTTTTTCACACTTAGAATGGAATTATAGATTTGGGAAAGAATATCACATAAGTGAGGTACCCTTCTGATAGGATTCCATCATATCAGAGAATCTAGGCTATCAGTATGACTTAATGCTGGTGATGTCAACCTTGCTCAGTTGGTCACTTCTTCCCCTAGGTAGATTTTCTGAACAATGTAGATATCATTCTTGGAATTCCTCATACACAATGTGCATATCAGTACAAAAAGTTTTGGTTGATCACGGCACACTGTGACAATACGATTGTTTCTATGTCAAGTACCAATGTCTATACCTAGAATTTTAATGCAATTTCAGACTTGTAGTTGTAATTAATCTGCCTCCCTGCCTCAACCCTTATTGAGCCTGGCCACTGTCTCTCATTTCACAATGTATGTCCTTGTGTGTTTGTGGGTATATGCCTGCAGTGATATGACTCTATGTTTTATTTAGGTGTGAAAGTTAACAGGGTGTAGGAGTCAGCTACAACTCCATCCAAATACCAGGCTTGCCAACATCTCTAGGATATATTGAGTAATCATTTTATCTTTCTAAACATAAAGCTTTAATAATTATCCTATAGGAATGCTAATACTACACATCAAGACTGGTTAGAGGTAAAGCTCTAGTAGGAATAGTGTCTTCAAAGATAATTGGAAATGCTGTGGATAAGAACTGCCTGCTGCTGGACTAGAACTGTGCTGAAAGTAGGTAAAGGGATATACATGATAACCCTTCAGTGTATTGCAAAAGGAGAGAGAGACATGGGTTGTATTGCAAAAAGGGAGAGAGACATGGGGTGGGGGGAATGTCTGCCATAGAGGCTGGTTGGGAGAGTATAGGAAAACCAGGGACATTGGTGCAGGAAAATGTACACTGGTGCAAGGATGGGTGTTGGAACACTGTATGACTAAAACCGAATCATGAACAGCTTTGTAATGGCCTATCTCATGGTCATTAAGTTAAAAATATATTAATAAAAGAATACTGTTCATAGAGGTATTGTATTAACTGTGGTTTCCTCACCATGTCCAGTCACACTTGCTACAAATTTTGTCCATCTATGCTCTCATGCATATACTTTTTAAAAAAAATTTATTATACCACCATGAGATATACAATTACAAAACTGTTCATGATTAGGTTTCAGTCATACAGTGTTCCAGCATCATCCCTCTACCAGTGTACATTTTCCACCACCGATGTCCCCTGATTCACTCTGCCTTCCCCAGATGCCTCTATGGCAGGCACTTTGCCTCTCTCTCTCTGTCTCTCTTTCTTGCTCTATCTCTCTCGCTCACTCTTTCTCTCTTCACTTACACATTGTGGCTTGCAGTACATACTTTTAGAGGTTATATCCCTTTGCCTACATTCAATGCTCAGTTCTAGGCTGGTATTACCATTTCCAACAATTATTAGCACATGTGAGACTATACCATGTGAGACTCACAGACATGGGGCAGAGCTGCTACTGGCTCTCCCTGTGCCCAGCTGCTCACGAGGCACCCGAGAGGGATGGCGGGTTCTAACCCTGGCCCGCTACCCCAGCAGAGCCTTGCAACAAGCCAGGCGACACCCCACTCCATGAGGGCCTCCACTTTCCAC
The DNA here is from genome assembly GCA_021461705.1 of Cryptotis parvus. Taxonomy (NCBI): domain Eukaryota; kingdom Metazoa; phylum Chordata; class Mammalia; order Eulipotyphla; family Soricidae; genus Cryptotis; species Cryptotis parvus. Next base: position 59,522 of record JAJIBD010032903.1, on the reverse strand, counting down.
ATCCGACTTCCCCTCATCAGAACTCCACCCAGCAGAAGAGCCTATCACAGCCTGGCTCCCACATGATTCATCAATAAATGCTGGATTTAGAGATGACTACAAGAGTATGCTACCCTCACGGCAGAGCCTGGCAAGCTACCTGTGTCGTATTTGATATGCCAAATCACTGTATCACTCTCTTCCCTTTCATCATCGATTTGCTCAAGCGGGCCCCAGTAACATCTCCATATGTCCTGTCTCATGCTAGTAGAGCCCAAGGGCATCTGCTTGCTCCAGGAACATAAAGAACCTCAATCCATTCCAGAATGAGGTCTATAATTGTTACTGGTATTTGGCATATCAAATACAATACGGGTAGCTTGCCAGGCTCTGCCGTGCAGGTAGCATACTCTTATAGTCATCTCTAAGTCCAGCATTTATTGATGAACTACAGGGCCGCTTGCGCCACGCCGAGCCAGGCTGTGATAGGCTGGTCTGCTGGGTGGAGTTCTGACGAGAGAGAAGTCCGGATGTGGAAAATGGAGGCCCTCATGGAGTGGGGGGGGGTCGTCTGGCTTGCTGCAAGGCTCTGCTGGGGTGGCAGAGCAGGGCTAGAACCCGCCGTGCAGAACGGGCCCGTGAAAAGTGGGTCATCTAGCCCTGATATGCCAAATACCAGTAACAATTGTAGACCTCATTCCCATGACCTGATGGAATGGCTTGAGGCTCTTTATGTTACTGGAGCAAGCAGGTGCACTTGGGCTCTACTTGCATGAGACAGGACATACGGAGATATTACTGGTGTCCACTCAAGCAATTCGATGATAAACGGGAAGACAGTGATACAGTGATTAGCACACTGTTCCCTTCTCTGTCTTACCTAACCTCTGATTCCCACACACTTGTGGTAGATTCCACCTACTGACAGGTCCTCCTGATCCATATTTTGCCTGGTCTTAGATATTGGTATCATACTATTTTTTATTATATCCCACAAATGAATGCAGTCATTTTATTTTTTTTAAATTTTTATTATACCATGTGAGATATACAATTACAGGATATTCATAATTGGATCTCCGCCATACAGTGTTCCAGCACCCATCCCTCCACCAGTGCCAAATTCCCACCACCCATATCCCAAATATGCACCCCCCAAACCCTGCCTGCCCTATTGCAGGCACATTTTATTCTCTTTCTATCTCTTTGTCTCTGTCCCTGTATTTCTCTCTCTCTTCCACTTTGTGGCTTGCACTACAGATATTAACGATGTATGATGTCTCTATGTGCATATTCAATAGTGAGTTCTAGTGTGACATCATAATTCCCCATAACCTCTCCAGTTTGTTGCAACTAGAATGATCATTACAATGTATACATGTGAAAGATCCTGGGAAGGACCTGGTGCTAAAACCTGTTAGAGTCTAAGATTGTCGTGCAGCTGCAGAGCGGCCACGCGCCAGTGCAGCTGTAGGTCTGGAGTGTCTGTCTTCCTACAGTTGGCTATGGCGACTGGGAGCTCAGGGCCATGACTGCCGACATGGAGTTTGAGGAATAGGTGTAGGGGCCCAAATCCTCGCTTCAAGTCCAGCCAGCATGGTCGCCTGCATGCCAAGCAAGCCCTAGGAGCTATGTAGGACATGGCCAGGAACTGGCCGAGCCTTTACTGCCCTCCGGAACTCCATGGGCTGCTCCACACAAGGCCGAGCTGCACAGCTGTGGGTCTGGAGTGTCTGTCTTCTGGCAGTTGGCTGTGGTGGCTGGGAGCTCAGGGCCACGTCTACCAACATGGAGTCTGAGGAATGAGTAGAGGGGCCCAAATGGGCCACGCCTACGGACATGGAGTCTGAGGAATGAGTGGAGGGGCCCAAATCCTTGCTCCAAGTCCGGCCAGTGTGGCCGCCAATGCAGTCATTTTATATCTGTCTTTTCCCTCTGGCTAAGTTCACTCAACATGAGACTCTCCATGTCCATCCATTTATAGGTAAATTTCATAATTTTGTTTTTCCTAACAGCTGCATAGTATTCCATTGTGTAGATGTATCATAGTATCTTTATCCAGTTGTCTGTTCTTGGGCACTCAAGTTGTTTCCAGATTCAGTCTACTGTGAACAGTGCTGCAATGAATATACAATATAGTTTGTGTCCAATTGATCATTGGATGCACATTTAATTAATGACACCAAAAACTTCTCTTATCTCTCAAATTTATAGCAAAGAAAGAGTATTATCAAAACCACACACTACCTTACCTATAGATGATCATATAGTCTCCTTTTAAAACTCAACACTAAAAATTGCTTTTCTCAGAGACTTCAAGAATATAAGGCTCTTGGCATTAATTAAAATATATTATTGACTCAATTCAAAATATTCTATCCAGGAAATTTTGTTATTATTATTCTTTATTTTGCTTTTTAGACCATACCCAATGATGCTCAGGGGATACTTCTTGTTCTGCACTCAGGAATTACTCCTGGTAGTGTTTGTGGTAATATATGTATATATGGGATACCAGGGATCAAATCCAGGTTGGTCCCATACAAGGCAAACACCTTCCCTGCTGTGCTATTGCTCTGTCCCTGGTGTGGGAAAAATCTGTGTTCCTGGAGAACTTTGAACACTTTCACAAGTTTACAAAGAAATTTCTATTTATGGTAGTTTGATCTGAAAATTACAGTGTACACACACACACACACACACACATAAATACATTCACCAGAATACACTAAGAAGCAACCAATAGCAAATATCAAATTGCTAATATTTATTTTACTATAGTTAGATTGCATGTATTTCTTATTTTATGCTTCTTGGTCCTTTACATTGCATAATTTTTTCATTTTAGTTAAATAGAAAATATCTTTTTCTATTTATTTAATGAAAATTTCATTTTCATTAAATAGAAAATGTTCAAGAATGTGTATGAGAAAAAAAGGAGTAAAAATAAATAAATAAATTACTTGTCCTCCCGTTGTTCATCAATTTGCTAGAGTGGGCATGAGAAACATCTCCACTTGTCCCTGTCATGTGCTAGTATAGCCCAAGGGCATTGCTCGCTCCAGGAACATGAAAAGTCTCAAACCATTCCTTTAGGTTATGGGAATGAGGTCTGTTCTAGTTACTGTTTTTGGCATATAAAATACAACACTTGTAGCCTGCCAGGCTCTGTTGTGTGGGCCCTCTTAATTTTTGCATTTACTGATGTACCACACAGCCACGTTGTCACCATGCGCAATGGGAAGAGCCAGTAGCAGCTCCATGTGTGTCTGTGAAAATAGGCTTCTTTCTAGGGTGGGCTTTTGACAAGCTGAGTTTGAGATTGACTTCTCTCTTCGGTGGAGTTCTGACAAGCAGTGGCATCCAGACGTTGAAAGTAGCTGCTATCATGGTGCGGGGCACCTCTGGTTTCTTCCAAAGCTCTATTTGGGTGGGGGTCCTGTCCCCAAATAAATAAATAAATAGAAGAAAAAGAAAAAAGAGAGAGAATAGAGAGGAATTGATTGTTAAATCAGTTTGAAGTTTTCAATGCCTACTGGATAATTCCTGCAGTCCTTGAAATGTGTTGACTAGAAACTTTCAGTGCCTCAGTTTACTGGTGAAAATAACTTGTAGCTTCTCTGTATCTAGGATGGACAGGCATTTGGTGGGTTGATGCCTAGAGTGTGCCTCAAGAATTACAAAACCAGCATCCAAATATAGTCATGTTTTCAATAAAACTGACCCCTGAACAGGTCTGCAATCTCAAGATTTTGTTTGCTACTTGTATATGGCCATTTTCTTTAACACAAAGGAGAGATTCATAAAACAGACCCTATACTCCACCTCCCAGCATGAGATAATGGAAATTCAAAGAGGGGTAGGGGGTGCAAGTTGCCCTGCTGGTCGTTCTTTCCTGGTAAACTCACTTCCCACATTTTCTTCCTCCTTTGCTGTCCTGTCATGGCTCGACCATCTTTCTCTTTAGCCAATACTGAGTGACTATACTTTCAGTTTTACTACATTATCTAGGTAAATAAGATCAAAAGCCAGAGAAGGCCTTAGAAAATAAGTTGCCTCTCATTTCTCCTGCCAAGGTCATTTTGTTTAATGTTATAAATGCAGCCTCACTTTAGCCAGGTTATTGATTTATCAAGGAAGATGGAGCTATTGCAAAGGAATGAGTCAAGCATCTGCATGTGTTGCTCTCAATGCCCTCCCAGCAAGATGTTAGAGGGGAGGGAGGGGCATGGAAGTAGTAGAAGTTGACTTAGGGAAAAATAAAATTCTTTTCTCTATTTAAGAGACAGGAAAATGAGTCTCTTACCTCCACTCATTTCAACCAAGTTATCAAAAATAGGCCCAAACCAATGGTTTTCCTTGAGACCATGTTTTGATACAATTCCCAGCCACGTTCTTTACCAGGCCAGTCCTAGAATGGCAGACTTCCTCTGATTTTTGATGAAGCCAAGTATTATAATTTTCTATGGATGCCTTAATAAATTACCAAACTGAATGGCTTTAAAATAACAGAAATAGATTTTCTCACAATTCTGGAACCTAGAAACCTGTGTCAGATTGTTAGTGGGCTTAGCTTTTCCTAGCAATAAAGATGAGAGACTGTTATGTCTCTTCCAGTTTCTGACCTTAATTTGCCACCATTGACACTTTTTGCTTGTTTTGGAGATCATACCTCTCAGTTATCGAGGGTTATTTCTGGCTCTGTGTTCAGAGGTCACTACTGAGTACTAACAGGTATGGTCTAGCAGCAATTGGAGGACCAGGCAGTGCTGGGAATTATATCTGGGTCTCCTGCAAACAAAGCATGATTTTCAGTTTGTTGAACTATCTCTCTGACCCTCTTTGGCATTTTTTGACTTGAGGTTTAATACTCTGGTTTCTGGGGCCAGAGCGATAGCCCAGCTGGTAGGGTATTTGCCTTGCACACAGCCCGGCCTGTGCCGCACCCGGGTTCGATCCCCGAGCATCCCATATGGTCCCCCGAACACCGCCAGGAATAATTCCTGAGTGCAGAGCCAGGAGTAACCCCTGAGCATCACCGGGTGTGACCCAAAAAGCAAAAAAAAAAAAAAAAAAAACTCTAGTTTCTTTCTCCAACCCTAGGGCACCAGTCATATTGGCTTGAGTTCCTACCCCATATCATAGCTACATCTGCAGCAATCCAACATAAAAACACATTCGCATTATGAAGTACTAGGCCAGAAGATTCAATACTTCACGTAAAATGCAATTCAATGCATCAGCCTGGAGTACTGGGCTAGCTTGAACCATGGACTTGTTTCTCCACTGAAAAGAGGACTGCGTTTAGTTGGAATGATCAGATGTGTCTACATTGGCTTTGATGTATGAATTATATGAGGAATGAAGAGCGGGAAAGAGAGGCAATATTTGTGGAATTTATGAGGAGAGAGTAAATTAATATTCAATCAAGCTGCAAGATTGGAACAAAGTAGAGAGACTGAGCAGGGAAGCCACTCTTAGTTTATAAATATCAGACACTGGGGTAGGGTAACAACCTAGCCCATGAAATGAAAGAACTTAAATACATCAATGAAAATTTTGTATGGAATGTTTGGAATCAACTCTTCCCACAGTTGATAACTCTAACATGCCTGTCTATTTGACTTTCTATGTCCTTTTGATATTCTTAGATAATACTGATTTTAGGATAACATTCTTAGATAATACTGATTTTAGGATAAGGTCCTTCCCATGATCTTTCACATTTATACTCTGCATACAGTTCTAGACAGGTTCTAACTGATGCCCATCATCCCTTTAGCCTAGCGGGAAGCCAGAGCCACCCACACATCATGCGGTCAGTCATTTTCAACATTCACACAGTTCCTCAGGGCTCCATCCAAGCTTAAACCTGATCTTTCCCTATAAGTTTCATCAGTAAATGCTCTAGATGAGAGCTTTCTACTGAGAGTATACCACCTACACGGCAAAGCCTGGCAAGCTACCCGTGTTTTATTTGTTATGCCCAAACTAGTAACAATTATGGGCCTCAATTCCATAACCTGAAATATGGTTTGAGGCTCTTCCTGTCCCTGGAGCAAGCAGATGCCCTTGAGCTACACTTGCTTGCAACAGGACGTATGGAGATGTTACTGGTGCCCGCTCGAGCAAATCGATGAACAACTGGAAGACAGTGACAATGACAGTCCATTGATAGTCTTAAAAATGCATATAAAAGTCACTATGCTGTCTTTCACAGCTCAGCAAAGGTTTCAAATGAAGAAACCCGCAGAGTCAGGAAATAAGAGAAATTAATGAAGTAAGTTGTGTATAGGATTCTGGAAGTCCATAGAGTTTCAGAAATGTAACTGGACGCAGGCCTCAGGGCTGAGAAGCATTTAGGAAATGTTAGGGATTGTGTCAAACAGAGAGAATGTGCCCCACCTGCACGGGAAATGCTTGACCTTAGCTACCATAACTAGACCTAAGTGAGGGACTGGTGAGTGGGTGAAATAGAGCCTGCTCGCCTCTCACCACACTGCTGAACGTCACAGACTTGTCAGCCCAGAAGGACACCCATTTTAAAGTCAAGTGGGGATGCAATATAGGCAGGGAGCAATACAATTCTCCTTCATTGTTGTTAAGCTAGACTTGTTTCCAGGGCTTTGGTTTTGGGGTTGGCTTGTTGTGTTTGTTTGTTTGTTTGTTTGTTTTTTGGGTCACACCCAGTGATTCTCAGGGGTTACTTCTGGCTCTGCACTTGGGAATTACTCCTAACAGTTCTTGGGGACCATATGGAATGAGGGAGAGCAAACCGGGATTGGCTATGTGCAAAACAAACACACTACCTGCTGTACTATTGCTCTGGCCCCCTTGGATTTTTGAAGATAAACTGGAAATTTAATTTTCTAGTTGCACTGGCACAACCCTAAAGTCATGTCAACATAAAGCCATGTCAGCAGTCTCTGTGTCCCTAATGGGACCCTCTTCTGGAGGACAGAGAAAAGATGGCACAACAACAAGGCATAGACTTGCAAGCAGAGGTTCACAATGGGGCACGTGTCTAATTCCTACCTCTTATGGACCTTAGGATCAGTCACATTAGCTCAGAGCTACATTGGAGAGATGCCAGGGTAACAAACTAGCAAAACCATTGTGTATGCTTTGTGAGTATGAAATAATAGTAGGAATAGGTGAATTATCATCTATGGCATTGTACAAATAATGGACTTTCCAAAATGCTTGTTTCAGCATTTAACACAGCTCTCTCTGCAATCCTCATAATGATAAAATGAGGTTTTTCAAAGTCTCTGGCACATGGATGCCACCAGGATGAGTTATGAGTGTACACTGGCACCATCTTCACAAGAGAGACTTCCACCAGATTTTCACTCGAGTCACAGATTGCCCTCTGAGAGACAATGATTATTAACTCTACCCATCATTGTTCCAGTGCACAGTGGCAGGGATCAGAAACACCACTATTTACAAACAAATATAGATATTTTATATATATTATATATATTATACTTACTGTCTTAGATACATAAAATCACAAGAAAGAAACTTAGAAGTGATCTAATAAGCTACTTCAATTTCCTCATTTAACAGATGAGAAATCAAAGGCTCAGCCTGAGAGAGAACACTAGTCATTGATGGCCACAAAGCAAAAATACCAAGAATGCACACGAGTTGCAGTTTATATTTTCATTTGCTTTGAGTTTGAAAGAATGATGTTCTTCGAACTTAGCTGATTATATTTCAAATTATACTAAGGGATAACTTTGTTCTCATTGATGATAAAATACAAATTTCACAGTCTAAAATAAAAAAAAATAATGCTCCTTCTTTCTCTACCCATCTTTAAAGGAAATAGGTATTAGAAATATTTTTTGGAGTAAGATGCAATAAAGCTTGTTTTAACTTTCAGAAGCATAGGGTTTGATTCTTATCTCGTGGGGTTTCATAAAGAGTTGGGAGGATGAAATGATTAGTGCTTTGGGTCTAGTTCATCCTTTATACATGAATTATCCTCTTTTTTCATTCTAGTATTCTATATATTTATGCCATTCTTAACTAAAAGTAACTCCTAGGCTCTGCACTGCACTGTGTACATTTGAGACTATACCGGTATCTTTTATTTTTAATGGATCTGAAAACTAGTACAAGACAAGTCACCATGAATATACACAGTAGGATTTCAATGGATTTAATTGACTCTTTGTGCTGCATTAAATTATAAAAATTTAGTCTGTGCTCAGAGCTCAAATTCATTTACACATTAGTTTATAGGTCTATATCCCATGATATGATTACAAACGATTTAAGACTATGTCAATCAACAATAAAAATACTATTCTATCATTGTAAATGTTGTTTAAATGAAAGATCAGAATAAAAGGAAAAATTAGTATGTATTTAAGAAACAATTGTCTAATGGAATTCTGAGAACTGGTGCATTTATTTGACTTCTCTCAGATGATGGCATACACATTGTTAGATGGTTTAACAGGTAATCGTGGCTTAGAATCAAAGGACCCTGGTCAGCCAAGAAATTCAAAGCTGTTTAGGTCTCTCTTGGCACACAGAGTGAGTGTCTGCCAAATCCCCAAGATCCTTGGAGAAGTTTCAGTAAAATCGTATTTCAGATTATTTCTTCTGGATCTCTGACTTCTTCTGGACCCTAAGGGCACGTCTCTTTCTGACCAGGTAGTGGTATATGTTCCACATGCTCCACTTCCTGGAAAAATGAGAATGTTTTTTCCCAATGGGATTTTTTCGGCAAAGCGATTCCAGGTGGGAACAGTCCAAGGGAAGGCAGGTGTAGCAAGTCATGGGAAAAACATGTATTATGGATGGATGGATGGAAGCAGAGACAAATGCTAACCAGGAGCAGATAATGCTTCCAGCACTGCGATACCCTGCAGCTCTCTTAGAAAAATGGTTTCAACCACTGCACTTACAAATTGATCCCAAAGAGGTGGGAATTAAGATTCATACCACTAAGTTAAAATGAAGGACAATACACATAAATTAAAGTGTATCTTCTGGGATTTTGAGCTTGTGAATAGAAATTTACACTAAGGACATATTGCAGATGTGAATAAATCTCGTTATTTTTACATACTTATTTTTTGTTTTACAGTGCCAGGGGTCAAATTCAGGATCTTAATCTTGTAAGGGATTTGATCTAGGGCAGAGTGAAGCCCTCAATCATTCATGATTTGTTTTTAAGTTGCTTGCCTTTTTACCATTTTCTATTTTTTTTTCAGGGGTGTAGGTGATTACCTTGTATTTGTATAAGACATCATTTCAATAGTATTTTTCAAATTTAATATCTCATGAATACCTTATAAGAATTTTGCTAGTGAGAAATCTGGTCCATATTATATGATGAACTGAGGCTTGAAAGATGATGAATTGAGGCTAGGAATTAAATATAAACTTCTAGGATCCCTAGCAACAAATAATCAGAGACATAATTAGAGCCTCAACTGTCCGACACCTGTGCTGCCTTTTCCTTTTTGCAGAGCTGAGGACCAAACTCAGGTTGTCACACATAGAAGGCAAGGGCTCTGTTATTGAGCCATATGTCCAGTCAAGTGTGACTACATTATAATTTTCTTTTCTCAGATTCTGCTGAATTCTTTATTATAACACATTGTTAACCTTTTCCCTGTTTCAAGAAGGCAAGCCACTCTGTCTTGGTTAAAATAGGACAACAGACAGGACCAGTGAAAAAATTCCCATAAGTTATCTATATTTGTATTTATATTTCCCAAATCTTCAGTTAGAGTTCTTTGTTTCTCCTCTCAAATAACCATACCCATGAAAGTATTGGGACTTAGTTTCATATTATTATTATTCTCCTTCATGTTCACTCATTCATTCCAGCCCCTTCTTTGCTCATTTCTCCTTCTTTAAAAGCCATTATCTAAGGGTATCAGGTAACAAGAGGATTGATGAGAAGTCTAAAAAGGCCACATGTGGGTCAATGAACAGAGATCAGCAGATACCATTTCCTCTCTACAGAAATTTAAACCCATTTACATCTCTGGTTTGGAAAAATGGTCTAGTTATCATTGGTACTCAGATGACACTTCATTCATTTATTTATGTATAATGTGAAATTTTACCAAACATTTGCTTGTGATAGGCACAATTTTGGAGCTGAGTATTTAAAAATAAAAGTGTTATCCTTCAAGGAACTTTATATTTAGCATGTGTGAGATCAAAAGATAATTGCAGTACAGGTGCGGTCATGGAGGTTGACCATTGCATGTCTATATTTGAATCTATGTCAACTATTTCAGACATTGTTGTAATCTTGAGTGTCAGATATATAAGAAGGAAATCAGTATGTCCTGAGCAGGTAGAAAGATCTTCAGCAAGGAAGTACGCTTGAACAGAAATTTGAGCTTTTTCAGGAAACAGACAGCATAATGGATGACTTGTCTTTCTTGGTGATAAACATTGAGAAGGGAGCAAACACTGCTTTCTCCAGAGTTTTTGTTAGAAGATTAGTTAAGACATGACCTCCTGGTCTTTAGGAAATATTGGTCATGGACTACATAAAACAATTACCAAAATTTGCACTAAGTGCCATGAGGACGTAAGGTACTTGTCTGGCTTGTATGCAGACAACCTGGGTTTGATCCCTGGACTCCAATGTGGTTCCCCAAACACAGCTAGGCGTTATTCCTCAGTGCAGAGGCAGGAGCAAGCCTTGTGCACTGTTGGAGGTATTACCCTCCCCCCAAAACACAGTGAAATTTTTACTAATAATTGAAGGACAAAGACAGTAAAAATATAAAGACCAAATCTGCTTTAACTCCAGAATTCTTACCATCAGTGACGTGACTGAATGAAGCGGCTCTAAAACAAAACAAGACAAGAGTCTTCCTTTTTAAGAGTAATGAATCATAGTTGATATTAAATGAAAAAAAATCTATCTTTCAGGGTAGAGGACAACAAAATAAAACAAATCTATGAATATTGCCCTCACCATTATCATAATGTCAGAGGGTGTCTTCTCATGAATGCTATGATCCAGTGCACACATAAATACTGGTGTGTCTGTTCTTATTACGTACAGGTTGTCTCTGAGGCTTTACTGCTTCCACACACCTGGAAAGAAATATACCTGTTCATAGTCACTCATAATCCAGCATGACTAATGCCTGACATTTGCCCAGTGTTCACACAAAAAAAAAAATCAATGTTCTCCAACTTTATAACACATCTTCAGTATAGCCATGGAACAGTCTGACAACCGCTCTGACCATGCCTTTTAATTTTTATAATAGACTCTTGACCTTATCATGCTTACAGATAGACCTAAAAATGGACAAAGTCATCAGTCACCCCCCACATCCAGGCGTCACATATGCATCAGAATTTAACTTTATATTGACTGCAATCTATATCCAATCCCAACTAAGAAAAATAGCATTAATGAAAAGTATACAGCCATATTCTCTTTATAGCTTGCTAGAATCCACAGGAAAAATGGCAAATAGCATTTGTAACTGTGTCTTTACATGCTTTTGACTGTGCTCCATTCTAAGCACTCCACTGCAATGCAAGAATGCAGAACTGGAGACCACCTTTCTCAGAATCCTTGTTAGTTGAGGAACTTATGTATCTAACAGAGACTAAGTGTAAAGGTAAAAGAAGACTAGAAGCTATATTAGTGCTGGTCAGGCAGTGGCAGAGGTTCAAGGGCTTTAAAACACATGAAGTATTGTAGTGACTTTATTTTTTTTTGTTTCTTTTCTTTTTTCTTTTTTTTAAAATTTTTTATTATACAACCGTGAAGCATACAATTACAAAGGTGTTCACAATTGGTTCTTTTTCTCTCTCTCTCTCTTTTTTATTATACCACTGTGAGACATACAAAGGTGTTCATAATTGGTTCTTGGTAGTACAGTATACCAGCACCCATCCCTCCACCAGTGCCCCATTTCCACCACCAATGTACACCACCCCTCCCACCCACCCACAGGCTGCCTCAATAGCAGGTACCCCAGTATCCTCTCTTTCTCTCTCTGTCTCTGCATCTCTCTCCTCTTCTTTTTACACATTCTGGCTAGCCCTGCAGATATTTAGAGTATAAAACTTAAGTCTCTTTGTGTATATTCAATGGTGAGTTTTAATCTGCCATTACCATTTCCCACATTTAGTAAAACACTGGTATCTATTTATATCCTATTAATGAATGCAGTCATTCTATATCTGTCCTTTTCCTTCTGACTAATTTCACTCATCATGATAGTCTCCATGTCCATCCATTTGCAGGTAAATTTCATAATTTCATCTTTTCTGACAGCTGCATAGTATTCCATAGTGTAGATGAACCACAGTTTCTTTAGCCAGTCCTCTGTTCTCGGGCATTTAGGTTGTTTCCAGATTCTAGCTATAGTGAATAGCACAGAGATGAATAAAGAAGTACAGTTAGTGTTTCTGCTATGTGTTTTTCGGTCTCTAGGGTATATTCCCAGGAGTGCTATTGCTGGATCAAATGGGAGCTCAATATCTAGCTTTCGGAGGAATGCCCATATTGTTTTCCAAAAGGGCTGGACCAGTCGGCACTCCCACCAGCAGTGGATGAGAGTCCCTTTTTCCCCACATCCATGCCAGCACCGGTTGTTCTAGCTGTTTTGGATGTGTGCCAGTCTCTGTGGTGTGAGATGGTACCTCATTGTTGTTTTGATTTGCATCTCCCTGATGATTAAAGATGAAGGGCACTTTTTCATATGCCTTTTGGCCATTCGAATTTCTTCTTTTTGGAAGCTTCTGTTCATTTCTTCTCCCCATTTTTTTGATGGGGTTGGCTGTTTTTTTCTTGTGGAGTACTACCAGTGCCTGATATATCCTGGATATTAACCCCTTGTCAGATGGGTATTGGGTGAATATCCTTTCCCACTCTGTGGATTGTCTTTGTATCTTGGTCACCGTTTCTTTTGAGGTGCAGAAGCTTTTCAATTTTATATAATCCCATTTGTTTATCTCTGCCCACTCTCACCACTTCTATTCAATATAGTACTGGAAGTACTTGCCATAGCAATCAGGAAGAAAAAAAGACATTAAGGGCATCCGGAGGGGCCGGAGCGATAGCCCAACGGGTAGGGCGTTTGCCTTGCACGTGGCCCGGGTTCGATCCCCGGCATCCATATGGTCCCCCGAGCACCGCCAGGAGTAATTCCTGAGTGCAGAGCCAGGAGTATCCCCTGAGCATTGCTGGGTGTGACCCAAAAAGGAAAAAAAAAAAAGGGCATCCGGATAGGAAGGGAAGAAGCCAAGTTGTCACTATTTGCAAATGACATGATATTATACCTGGAAAACCTGAAACTCTCTACTAAGAGGCTCCTAGAAATAATACATTCCTATAGTAGAGTGGCAGGGTATAAAATCAATACCCAAAAGTCAATGGTCTTCCTATATGCAAACAGCGAAAGAGAAGAAAGGGGCATTAAAGAAACTATCCCATTCACAATTGTGCCGCAGAAAATCAAATACCTAGGAATCAGTTTGACAAAGAATGTAAAGGATCTCTACAAAAAAAAAACTACAAAACATTACTTCAGGAAATAAAAGAAGACCTGAGGAAATGGAGACACATTCCCTGCTCATGGATCGGAAGGATTAACATTATCAAAATGGTAATACTCCCTAGAGCTTTATACAGATTCAATGCGGTCCCTATAAAGATACCCATGATGTTCTTCAAAGAAATTGAACAAATGCTCCTGAAATTTGTATGGAATAATAAACCCTCACGAATAGCTAAAGCAATCCTTGGGAAAAAGAAGATGGGAGGTATCACTTTCCCTAATCTCAAGCTCTACTACAGAGCAGTTGTAATTAAGACAGTGTGGTATTGGTATAGAGACAGACCCGTAGACCTATGGAATAGAACTGAATATCCTGAAACACACTCTAAAATATACAACCACTTAATCTTCGATAAAGGAGCAAAAAATATTAAGTGGAGCAAAGAAAGCCTCTTCAACAAATGGTGCTGGGAAAACTGGGCAGCTACGTGTAAAAAAATGAACTTAGACCTCCTTCTAACGCCATGCACAAAAGTCAGATCAAAATGGATTCTAGATCTCAACATCAGACATGAATCTATAAGGTACATCGAAGAAATGTAGTGACTTTAACGTATTTTGCAGTGAAGTGTTCACCTTGGACTGAGACAAGATTAGAAATGTCCCATGATGTCTTTAACTTCCTAGATTGTTGAAAGAAGTACAGAGAGTCAAAGCACTTGTCTCCCTTCTTCTGGGAATGTTCCTTTCCTTGAGTACCTACTACATAAGTCACAGGCTCAGTTCTTCAGGACTCTCAGAAATCACTGGCCAGTGAGGTCTTCAGTTGCCATCCATATTTGTGTCCCCCATTTCTCTCTGCATTGCAACCCTTCCTTATTCTTCTTCATAGTACATATTTAATTTTTTAACTTTTGTTTTTTAGCTTTTATTTTTTATTTATTTTGATTTTTTGGGTCACACCTGGCAATGCTCAGGGATTATTTTTGGCTCTGCGCTCAGCAATTACTCCTTGCACTGCTCGGTGGACCATATGGGGTGCCGGGATCGAAACCAGGTTGGTTGCATGCAAGGTAAATGCCCTCCCTACCTGCTGTGCTATCGCTCCAGCACATTTTTTAGCTTTTAAACTCTTATTTTTTAGTCTTTACTTTTAAAAGAACACAGACACCATGATGTACAAAGTTGTTCTTAATAAAATTGTTTCAGGCATATAATGCCACAACACCAATTCCACCACTAGTACCTTATCATTCCCAGCCTACCCCCTTGGCAGCATTTAATAAATTCATTTCATATTGCTTGCTCCAACAAAACTTAAAGAAATGGCAAATGGAATTATCAAAAGATAATCAACAAAAGTCAATGTATAGTAATTAATTGCTATAGAATTTTTTGCTTATGTAAATAAGAAAATTCAAATCATTTAATACAATATAGTATACTATCTATTTATATAACTGAGTTTTCACCTCTGGCATCTAAAACATATTACTTTAAATTTTATTTTGAATTTGAACCTTATTATAATGATCATCATATCTTTCCTGTCATAAATGAGACTTCTTTTTTATTTTGCCTCCTTGACAGGCATATTACACATTTACTTAATGTTACTTGGTCCAAAAAAAAACTTAAGAGAATGGCAAATAGAATTATTAGAAAATAAATCAATAAAAGTTAATTTGTGATACCTAATTGCAATTATCTTTAACCTTTCATAATCTAGTAGAGAATAATCATATACAACGTTAGTGAGTACTGTTCTCAATACCACATGATAGGAAGTTTCTGCTGTAATTTAAAGACGCCCTTTTCATACTTCTTGCAAAACTGATTTCAAGGCTGTGAATTCCCTGAACTCTTGCCTGTCCATGAAGTTGTGTGTAGTTCCTACAGACCTGAATGATAATTTAATAGACAAAGAATTCTTAGTGAGGTGTTTAGGTCTTTGAGCTTTTGTACTATATCTTTCCATATTCTCTGACTTTTAGAGTTTCATTTGATAGATCTGCTGTACATCGTTTGGGCTTTCCTTTCCATTTCTTTCTTTATTTGCTGCTTTAATATTCTGTTTCTAATTTTAGATTTTTTTTTAATTTTGGGCATAATGTGTCTTTCCTGCCACCTGCCCCTTGAGGTGTTGCAGGTGTGGCTGTGGTGCCCGGCTGCATTGGCAAGTGGCGGACAGGAGACAGGCTTGTCTACACACAGGACTCTGCCCCTTGGGCCCTGGATGGTTGATGGTCTGACATAGAAAAAGAATGGGCCTCCTGGGATGAACCCAGAGCCACGGCAGAATCTAGCAAGCTACCTGTGTTGTATTCGATATGCCAAAAACAGTAACAATAATGGACCTCATTCGCAATGAATGGAGATGTTAATGGCGCCCACTCCAGCAAATCGATGAACAATGGGAAAACAAATGACAAGTGACATAATGTGTCTTGGAGTTTTCTTAATTGGTTTTATTTTCAATGGGACCCTTTAGGACTCTTGAATCTCTGTGCCTGTAATCGTCAACTCTGGGAAGTTGTTTTCAATTACTCCTTTACTATTGTTTCTTCACATTTGCTTTCCTGTTCTTCAAGAACACCACTGATTCTTATATTTCCCCTCTTGAACTCATCCCATAGTTCTCTAATATGCTGTTCTACAATTTTCAGACTTTCTGATGTTTTCCACTTTCTGATGTTTTCTAATGGCTTCCCCTCTCTCATCTTGCAGCTCTCCAATCTTTTTCTCAGCTTCTATTATTCTTCTGTTCATAGTTTTTATTGACTTCTTATATCCTATAAGGTACTTCATTTCTGAAAATTGTGCTTTGCTAGCTGTACTATCATTTGGTTTGAATTCATGTACATGGTTATCATAGTGTTATTAAAGATACTTTCTGAAGATTTACTGGTATTGTTTATGTCTTTGGTGGTATTATTTTCACTCATTAAGCTTGTTTTTCTACGTACTTTTTCTTGGTTTTCTATGTACTTTTCCCACTGTTTTTCTTGTGTTCTTCTTGTGCTAGGTTTGAGGTTTTGTAGTTAGCCCCTCAGGAAGGTGGTGAGGGATTAGTGAGAGGTTGCATTCTCTAGTCTCTGCCTGTCCTCACAGAATGACAGGAAGAATAACTATGATCTGGACTTGGGGCTGGGATACCTCCTCACATCTCCCTGTTCTTGTGGAATGCCTGGCTGTCATGCCCATGCTACAAAGCCACCACTCAGTTAAATTTTAAGTCCAACTTTATCACCTAGTTAAAAAAGTTGAATTTCCTGGAGTGGCATCGCAAACTCTAAAAGACTAAGGAGTGGCACACCACTTTAGTGGGATGTAAAATAGAAGGCAACTAATAACAAAATATATACAAACAAAGCCTATCCTATAACAACGTATCAATAATTTCTTATACAAGGGCTTATGGCTCCATGGTGGATTGAACAAACTTCACTAACTTTCTTTTAACAAAAGTTTTCTTAGTTATTTTTAGCAAATTATCTAAAATAAGCAATATAAAATAAAGTATTGAGGGTCTGCTATAGTGGCAGGCTTAAGAAGTATCTGGGAAAAATGAAAATAATGGTGGTCAGAAGTTGTAATAGTGGAATGACTGGAGTGGAATATTGAAGGTCTGTAACAAATTAACACAAACAACTTTGATAAAAGAATTGAGTAGAAGCCCACTAAGTTCAATAAGTGAAAGCAGTAACACAGAACTTGTACATAATAGCTCAATAAAAAGGTAATGCCTTTAGCAACACCATGATGAGATATATGCTGTAATAAGCAATATAAATTAAATTAATTAGTGCCTATTAAAGAAGCAGGCTTGAGGGTGTGTGGGGGGAAACTAGGGACTTTGGGAACATTGGTGGTGGACTGGTGTTGGAAGATTGAATACTTGAAACTACTGTATTGTTAACAACTTTGTAAATCACAGTGTTTAAATAAAGTTAAAATTAAAAAAATAAAATAATGAGAGAAGCATGTAACTTGTTGAGCAGCATGAGCACACTTAAGAAGTTGTAGTGTGGGCAGATTGGGTGTGGCAGCTGCTGGGACCCACACAGGAAGGAGGATCTCTTGAATTTCTATTGCATATTTATCTATTGATCTTCTAATGGAATGTTGGCTCCAGAAGAACACAAACTTTGTTTTGTAAACAAATTTACCCTTACCACCTACAACAGTGCCTGGCATTTTAAAGGCATTCAGTATGTACTTGCTGAAGAATGAATAAAGGTTGAGTACATGAATGTGCAAGAAGGTGGATCATTGTCATCATCATCTTAACCTTCAGGCTTCAATAACAAAATACCACTAACTAAGGAGCTTATAAATCATAGACAATCTACTGGTTCTGAAGGTTGGAAAGTCTTTGGTCAAGCTTCCAGCATGGTTGCCTTCTTGGGAGGCCTTTTTTGTGCTTTGGACACAGTGTCTTCTCCATGTGTCTTCACCTGGGGCTCAGGGGTGGAGGGATTCTCTCCCGAAGATCTATGAAGTAATAATTGCATCAATGATTTCTCCCTCATGATTCAAGAATATCCAAAACGTCCTAGGCTGGAGGCGATAGTATAGGCGGTAAGGCATTTGACCTGCACATGGCTGACCTGGGCTTGATCCTCAGTATTCCGCATCATCCCCTGAGCACCACCCAGAGTAATTCCTGAGTACAGAGCCAGGAGTAACCCCTGAGCATTGTCTGAGCAATTTTTGGGTGTGACCCAAGAAAGCAAAAAAAGGTCTCAAAAGGTCTCCAAAAGGTCCTACCTACCAGCACTACCACAAAGGGCAGCAGCATTTAACATGACTTTTGGGATACATAAGCAATCATATCAAAGCTTTCTCTTTTAAGTCTTCATAAGAATTGCTCTTAAAATCCATTTAGGACAATGTATAATAGCTATTAACAGCAACAACAGCTAACCTTTACAACCAATTCTATATGCCAGCACTGTGCTGAGTATTGACATATATTATCTCATCAAGTCTGTTGTATAGGATGCAATGTGCATTATCTTGAAGCATCTCATTCTCCTTAAGTTAGTGTTTGCTTCAGTGTAGAAGTAACAGCATTCAGGTGAATCAGAAAAATTTTTACTTAATTGCCAGAAAAAAGACTTCCCCCCACTTGAGTAAGAATCACGAGATGTGTAGCAACGTTCTGCAACAGTCATTCTGCTACCAGAAGTGGAGTTTGCTTAAGGATAAAACTGATAGGATAAAAGGGAAAGGGGACCTCATGGTGATGTCACCGAGATACCAGACCCAACGTTATCCGAAACTCATCCTATAGCTTTCAGTGATATAAACCAATACATTTCCTGGATTATGTAATCCAGTTTGAGTGGTTCTGTTACTGTTCTTTGCAGTTGAGGGCATTTGCAATGAGTAGAGATTAAGCAGCTGTGGGGTTGAAGGAAAGTCATGGGATGCCTCTACCTCTACTTCTGCTTTGCAGAGCAAGGATTTATTATCTCTGAATGTGTGGTGGAAATAACAAGAATATAGTTAAAACACTAAGCATTGAGTATGATTTATAGCAAATGTGAAAGCATATTCTTGTGACGTTCATATCACGTCACAAGCTCGCAATGAAGAGAAAATGAAGGACTGTAATTGTTTTAGGTCAGATATGAGATACCTTAACATTTTTATGCTCCTAGCAGCCTTGAAATGCCTCTGCTGCCACAAGTATTACTTTAATATTTTGTTTCCATGCCAACTCTCTAACCTATACTGTGAGTGTCGAGAATCTTGCAGCAAAACAACGTCAGTATCACTTTCATCGGTCCCAATTCCCAGCTTTGGCATATGGGTCAGGCATACATCAGGGGTTGCATTGAGTTTGCTGTTATAAGAAAGGAGCCTAAAGGGAAAGACTAAAAAGGCAAGGATTAGAAAAGGTGCACCTGAGTTTTAAGAGTGGACAGGAGGAGACAGCAGTTGGAGTGAGGGAGGAAGAGCACAGGTGGAGAAATAAGTCTTGGAGGGGGAAGGCTAATAATAAGTGGGGCCTGATTTCTGCCCCCCAAAGCCATCACATTTCTTTTAGGAATAGCCTCACAAGCAGATACTAAATAATTTACAGTTATTATTACCAAGGCAAGTAATTTAATACAAACATCACAGTGAATTTTCTCTTCATAATAGCTGAACCGGTGTAAGTTTAAGTTATAGGTTAAACTCAATGATTTTTCAAAGAGAAAAAGTAAATATTTTTCACTCATTTTAATCATTCCTACATAATCTTGTAAAAATAAAATAGCTTCCATAGAGAAATGAGTTGCTTAAGGTCCCAAGTTACATAAATGATGATGTGAATGCACATCTTGACACTGTCACGTAGTATATTTAGAACAAGTTCATATTTTTCTCCATCAAAAGTTGTGTTCCTGGTAACAAAGCATGCATTGTTACATCCCCGTAAACAGGGATTAGTCACAGATTAAATCATTTGGAGTAGACCAAATTCAACAATAGCATTGTTTATGTATTAAGTAGCAGCAATAATGTTCCAGGCATAGGCCTAGCCCTGGGGACACAGATGAATGAGACATGAGCCCAATCCTCATAGAAATTATATTTTTATTACCACAAACCTAACTAATTGGAACTTGTCTGGAGACAAGTTTAAAGAGAAAGAAGGCCGATAAGATGACATCATCTGGAGGCATCTGCATATTGACAGTGGTGGAGCACCTACGAGGATGACCCACATGGAGTGCAGAGTCCACAGAGCAGCTAACATTTCCCCTCCTGTGATGATCCGGTGCTCCCATAACACCTTCATACATAGGCTGCTTTAGAGGGTGGAGCCCAATTCCCCTGGGCAACTTGAGATTGGGGAATAAAGGAAAATCACAATAGAAACTTGTGAACCTCTCCTGAGGAGGCAAGTGGTGTGGAGAGAAGGACCCAAAGAGTCTCCTTAGAAGCCCTGTTTCTGGACATTAGAGCATGTGTTTCTGATCTGTGCCCTACACAGTGAATTCTATATATTTTTTCAAATTCTACTACCGTGACTTGCTTCCTCCTCTCTGCATTCTTGCTTGCCCAATCTCCTGTAAATGAGAATATGGCCATTAGAGGCAGAAAGCTGCAAAATGATGCATGGCCTGCATTTTGCAAAGTGAGAATGAAGGGAGAAAGTCAGTGAAGGCTGCACAGCGGTAGATGAAACTCTGAAATTAAAGATGCACTTTAAGTACAACTTTTTTGACAAGTGCATCAGCAAAACTTGACTTAGTGGAAAGATCCTGGAAGGAACAACAGACATTCAGCATCAGTGATTCATGGGTGGCAGTTTCCCAGGGAGAATAGATTGTCTCAGATAAGGAAGTTTCTCCTCAATTCCATAATAAGTATGTGGTTGTAGTGACATGTCTAATAAGATGAGAGTAATAATAATAAGTGACATACAAATTATTAGTGTTAATGGTGATTTTCATGAAAGACTTATATGTTGTTTATATTGAGGTCGTAGAGATGCTTGAAGTTATGTGAGAAATTGTTATGAATAGTTCTGATGGTAAGGTGGATCAAATAAGATTCTGACATGAAGGATATGATATGCTTATAGAAACAATATTATCATGAAAATATTTATTATAATGTTGGGATATTCTTCTAGGAAGAATAGTGTGAATAGACTTGCTGTTTATTCAACTCTGCAGTCAGAAAAAGATCTGATTCTCCTGATAGGTCAAAGGTTGTTGATTAGTTTCTGACAGGGTTGAAATGAATCATATTGTGGGTAGTGATCATGAAGGGACAATTAGTCATGCTTATTGTTGGAGTATGATTACTTTTGAGAGTATAAATGACCTATTAACATGACTGATAATAAGAAAAATACTGATTTCAACTGAAAATTGCTAGTGTTGTTTCAGGAGGCATTATTTCTGTTATTTACTGTTCATGGTACACCAATTAATTTTCAAATTTGATACCTTGTATGTTTGAAGAATAGATAAGTAAGCTTGAGACTGCTAAGAAAAAATAGGACACCTAGGCTAATAATGATTAATAAATATAGTATGGGTAACAAAATTCATATTATTTGTTAGAGTAAGAGCTAGAATCTGATGTGATTATGGATATGGATACTACTAATACTAGTGATTTTTAAGAGTTCTTTGATAGTCTAACGGCTTTAGCAATGGATCAAAGTAGGACCACGGGCCAGCAATATTAAATCCTTTTCAGCGTTGTATGTAGACTACAACTCTGTCATTATGTCAGTATAATGAATGTTTTCAGTCAGTATAAGGAATGCTACTGAAAGCAAGATGGAAATAATTTATAAAAGAAAATAAGCGTAGAGGTGAAACCCTGGTGATGGAGGCTTAAATTGTATGTAATTACTGGGTTTTGTCGCCTAATCAAACCCCTGTTCTAGGGCAGGGTTATTGCAGGATATGGACAGAACTACGAATTATAACTTAATTCAATTAAGAAGAAATGATATATTCATTTGTAAGCTATATATAAACTGACCTGAATTACTCTGCACTGAACTAAGGTCATTCAGGACTGTCACTGACAAATCAATAAACCTTTAGTAACAGTTATGCTAATGGGATGTCCTGATTCAACATCAAGTTTAAAAACCTTACAGTGAATTAAGAAGTTTGCTATAAGTCTGACTTGTTATTCTGAAGACAACAAACATGTTATCACTGTATCACTGTCTTCCCATTCATCATCGATTTGCTCGAGCGGGCACCTGTAACATCTCCATATGTCCTGTCTCATGCTAGTAGAGCCCAAGGGCCTCTGCTTCCTCCAGGAACATGAAGAGCCTCAAACCATTCCATCAGGTCATGGGAATGAGGTCTATAATTGTTACTGGTATTTGGAATATCAAATACGACATGGGTAGCTTGACAGGCTCTGCATTGCAGGTGGCATACTCTTATAGTCACCTATAAATCCAGCATTTATTGATGAACCGCGTGAGCCAGACTGTAATAGGCTCTTCTGCTGGGTGGAGTTCTGACGAGAGGGAAGTCCGGATGTGGAAAATGGCAGCCCTCATGGAGTGGGGGGTCGTCTGGCTTGTTGCTAGGCTCTGTTGGGGTGGCGGGCCTGGGTAGAACCC
This sequence comes from Cryptotis parvus, assembly GCA_021461705.1. Taxonomy (NCBI): domain Eukaryota; kingdom Metazoa; phylum Chordata; class Mammalia; order Eulipotyphla; family Soricidae; genus Cryptotis; species Cryptotis parvus. Next base: position 36,926 of record JAJIBD010032903.1, on the reverse strand, counting down.
ACCTTCCCTCCCGGGCACCTCGTGAGCTGCTGGGCACAGGGAGAGCCAGTAGCATCTCTGCCCCAGATCTGAGTCTCATGAAATTAAATTGCTTAAGAAAGCAATTTGAGGGGCCGAGCGATAGTCCAGTGGGGAGGGCATTTGCCTTGCAGACCTCGGGTCAGTTGATCCCCAGCATCCCATATGGTTCCCTAAGCAACACCAGGAATAATTCCTGAGTACAGAGCCAGAAATAACCCCTGAGCATTGTTGGGTGTGACCCCCCAAAAAAATAGGAAGCAATGTGGGCAGAGTATAGATGTGAAGGCACTTGTCTTAGAGCAGCTGACCCCGTGAGATCCCCAGCACAAGGTAGGAGTAACCCCTCAATACTGCTAGATGCACCCCTCACGCAAATCCTAAAAGCAAGTCATCTTGGTCCCACATATGTCCTATTTTAGAAGTCTTACTGACTTTGTAACCACTATCTACTACTTGGTTAGCAGGAGGAACAAGAAACTGATAGAGAAATCCATATTTGTTCTTCATTATCTTCTGTGTGTAGGTATTTAGAGCGTCAAGGTTTGGTGTTATATCATGCAATAATTTTATTCCAAAGGGTTGTGGAATGCATTCTTTATTATAGGAGTGCATTCAGTTACTTATAAATGAAGGGGCTAAATCTAAATGCTGTTTTGAAATATTTGCATAGAATATAATAACAATTTTGAGGACAGAAAACAATGGGGGAAGGTGTACAAATGTGTGACCAAATTTTAATTTCATTTTGGACTTTCGAGTCAAAGATGAGTGTTGTCATTTCTCTTGTAATCATTAAGAGTGCAATAATAGACATATTAATTAAATCAACGAAGAAAATGAAATAAAATATCCTAAGAATGTGATTAGAGGAAAAAGGATGTAAAGTTTAGCTTAAAGGCATATTGAATTTAGAATTTCATACTCCATTAAAGCAGTAATAAAAAGCAGGGGTGAGATATATTTTGGACCTGTAAGTACTCAGAAAGCTTACACTCAAACACTAAAAAAATTACTCAAAGGGCTCACTGGAACCAACTGTGAATCCCTGAGAAGTAAACCCTGAGCTTTGGAAAGTGTGGCCCCAAAATGAAAATATGAAAATTGCTTAAGTGGAAGAGGAAAAAAGGAAGGAAGGAAGGAAGGAAAGAAGGGAAAAAAGGAAAGAAGGAAAGAAGGAGGAAGGGAGGAAGGGAGGGAGCAAGAGAGGAAGAGATGGAGAGAGAGGGAAAAGAAGAAGAGTCATGAGAAAGGCAGTGAGGGAGTCAGTGAGGAAAGGAAGGAGGGGCAGGCATGGAGGAAGGGAAAGAAAAGAAAGAAGAAAGAAGAAGAAAGAAGAAAGAAAGAAAGAAAGAAAGAAAGAAAGAAAGAAAGAAAGAAAAAGAAAGAAAGAAAGAAAAAGAAAGAAAGAAAGAAAGAAAGAAGAAAGAAAGAAAGAAAAAGAAAGAAAGAAAGAAAGAAAGAAAGAAAGAAAGAAAGAAAGAAAGAAAGAGAAAGGGAAAGAAAGAAAGAAAGAAAGAAAGAAAGAAAGAAAGAAAGAAAGAAAGAAAGAAAGAAAGAAAGAAAGAAAGAAAGAAAGAAAGAAAGAAAGAAAGAAAGAAAGAAAGAAAGAAAGAAAGAAGAAAGAAAGAAAGAGGAGAAGGAAGGAAGGAAGAGAAGAGAGGGAGGGTGGAAGGAAAGATGGAAAGGAGAGAAGGAAGGAAGGAAGGAGGGGAGGAAAGAAGAAGGGAAGGACTGGGAAATTCCAAAAATCCAAATAAATAGATGACATGATAAATAACAATTAGTGGCAGCTAGATATAAACTTGTACCAGAGGAAATAAAGAGAACTTGGGAAAAATAATCTTGGATTATTAACTGTCAAATGACAATATATTTGCATAGAATATTGTTTCTCATAGCTAGAAACATTTTTGATTTTTACAACTGAACTGGGATTGCTATTGTAATCTGCTGACTAGAGGCCACGAACACTTTCCACGTCTGAAAACACTCTAGAATGCTGCCATAAAGGAACCTAGGCCCCAAATCTGGCCCAAAGTATCAAGTGTTCAATATATCATAGTGTAAATTCTGATATTGAGCATGGCTTTTCTTCTCTTTGAATAAAGACATACTGATGAGTTCTATACAAATGGCATCTCCTTAGTTATAAGAAGAGTATTAAGATTCCTTACAAGGATTATGTAAAAGAATACTTGAAGAACATAATTAGAAAATGATGGTGGAGGAAGAAAAAGATGGATGGCGGTGCACACTACAAATCACCTGAGAATCTTGCTAAAATACATCTTTTGTTTAGGAGGTCCGGGTGAGGCTTAAGATATTGCATTTCTAATAAGCTCCAGATTTTTTCTCCCTGGAAATGTTTAATATTTTCTTTTTTCTTTGTGTTTTAGCATTCCATCAAGAAGACATCTACAACATCCTACTCACCATGATTCTCTGTTTACTCATTTGAAAACCATCAACCTTAAATGCAGAAGATTAGAATGCATTTTGTCAGTTTAAAATTACTAGCAAGCAAAAGCAATAACCTTATCCAAGTCTCACTTTCATAGCTTTCTTACGGTTGTGTCATTTCTCTTTCAAAGAGGAGTAAGAACTTTTCGACCACTTAGCATTTTGATTTGATCTTTATCTCCTCTTTGGTCTGGATTCAATTCTTCTGAAGTCAGACTTGTGTTCACACTGGGATGTGTGAATACATGCACTGACTTTATAAAATATAGCAATCATTCATTGGCTTGAAGATTCGTTTGCTAAGAACTGGGATACCATGCAGTCCTTAATAATCAGTCTTCAATCTATCTCTACAGTCTGATTGGAGTATACCTGGAAAAAGCATTTGGAAAAATATATTATCTGGGTGGGGCCAGAGCGATAGCCCAGCGGGTAGGGTGTTTGCCTTGCACGCAGCCCGGCCTGCCTGCCGCCCGGGTTCAATTCCCGGCATCCCATATGGTCCCCTGAGCACCGCCAGGAGTAATTCCTGAGTGCAGAGCCAGGAGTAACCCCTGAGCATTGCCGGGTGTGACCCAAAAAGCGGAAAAAAAAAAAAAAAATATATATATATATATATATATATATATATATATATTATCTGGGAAAACATTTGCTTTCTTGAAAAAAGAGAGATGCATCTGAGGCAACAAACATGTTACTTTTCTTTTCTACCTTCAACATAGAAAATGACTAGAAAAATCTTGATGGCTGCCGGAAAACACCAATAAGCCTAGCTGGACTGAACATCAGAAATTGGCTGTCTCTAGATTTCTATTTATGAGCGGCAGAAATTATCACTTTTTTTTTTTTTGCTTTTTTGGGTCACACTCGGCAACGCCAGGGGTTTCTCCTGGCTCTACGCAGGAATTACTCCTGGCGGTGCTCGGGGACCATATGGAATGCCGGGATCGAACCCAGGCCGACATGGACCGTGCAAGGCAAACGCCTTACCTGCTGGGCTATCGCTCCAGCCCCCAGAAATTCTCACTTCTTAAGATATTGGTTGGGGGCTAGAGCGATAGTGCAGCGAGTAGGGTGTTTGCCTTGCTCAAGGCAGACCTGGGTTCAATCTCCGGCATCCCATATGGTACCCCAAGCACTGTTAGGACTAAGTCCTGAGTGCAGAGCCAAGAGTAACCCCTGAGCATCACTAGGTGTGCCCCACCCCAAAAAAGTTATTGATTGGTGATCTTATTCTTGCAGTTGGAGGGACTTCTAATGGATACACCCTATGCAAGCAATCAGGAGCTGACTATTTCATAGTAATCTTATCAAGTCCTTATAATAATGGTTGATGATACCAGATTAACAGAATTAACATAAAGCAGTTTCCATTTCTAATGAGTTCAAATTAATGAACCAAAGTTTCAGTCGACCAGTTTTGATTTAACATAAATCAGAACTTTCTAACAAAGTATTCATTAGTAGAGCAAGGTTTATTTCAAAGAGATTCATTTTCTATCAATTAATATGTTCAGGGAGAGGCAGCAATACCATAGAAAGTATTCCATTATCTGTGGATGGCTCAATGAGAAATTTCTATTATTTTCTCTTGTCCTCAGGTTATAATTTTGATTTTCAACACTGAATATGAGAATTTAAAATGCCTTTACTTGGGGCTGCTAAAGCTCACATTTAAAGAACCGGAGCAATCTCCATTCCTCAATTCTGTTTGAGATTTTACTGAACAATTAGAAATCATAGTCACTTTTATCTGATTTCTATTTACAATGATGAAAGTCTCATTTAAAGACAAAAATCTCTGGGCGGAGCGATAGCTCAGTGGGTAGGGCGTTTGCCTTGCACGCGGCCGGCCTGTGCCAGTGTGGGTTCAATCTCCGGCATCCCATATGGTCCCCCGAGCACTGCCAGGAGTAATTCCTGAGTGCAGAGCCAGGAGAAACCCCTGAGCATTGCTGGGTGTGACTCAAAAAAAAAAAACACAAAAATCTGATCCCCCATGAGTCAGTAGACAAAAGAAAATGGAATCATAATCCAAAAAATTAGATGTCTAAATGTGTTGAAGGTATACATTCACAAAGGATTAATAAACTCTGCTTAATACATATGAATAGAACAAGTTTCAAGTCAGACTTTTTACTTTTAGCTAAAAATACCTTATAAATAATTAGTTGTAATTATAGATGGTTATATTAAAATCTTGGCATTATATGAAATTTGAATATGCTATAATGTAATTTTTTAAAAATTCTCACAAATTAATTCTTTAAAAAAATTAATGTTTAGGGTTAAAACAAGAGTCTTGCCAAGAATATCAAAGCCACAAATCCCTCTGCCCACTCTGGGTAAGGAGGCAGACAGAGCTCATGCTTTCTGACTCACTCACCACCTGAGATATAGAACGTACGACCCAGGGCACTCTGGAGGAGTCAGAACATATTTTAAGAGATAACTGCAAGAAATAAATATATTCTAAACATTTTCTGGTTAAAAATATTCACGGTGCCATTTGTATAGCATCGGACTTGTGTTCATCTAAATTAAGCAGTTTCTTTGCCTTTGAGAAACATGAAACCCAAACCATAATAAGGTCTCCCATTAGATTTTCTTCAATACAGGTAAATATAGGCAAACAGGTAAACATTTTACCTGCTTCGTAACTGTGATAGGTGTTGAAGTGCAAGGGTGAATGGAAGTAACATAGACAGTCTTACTAATAAGAACATCACATAATAAGAGTAGTGTTGCGGCTCTAGGCGCTGCTGCTCTGGGTGCCTCCTTCTCCATGAGGGGGTGTCTGTGGCGGTTTTCCGACCTTATGCTGTCTAGCTGGTTATATTCTACCATGCTACCACAATCATCTGGGCTGCTAGATCTTACCGCTATTGCCTGGCCACGCTGCCCTAGTAATTAGACCAGAGAGAAATGCTGTTTGCTTCCAAGCAAACAGCGTGGCTCCTGTATCTCAAAGGCAACTAAAATATAAAACTACATGCGTGAAGAGACTTGTAGAGGCTTGGAGAAATATTTAACTGGCTTATATTAGTCTTTGGTACGAGACATGCCATCTCAGAAACCCCTTCTCTACCTACAAGGCGTCCCCAGGCCGATTTGGCTCAAAACATTAGCTAGTAAGGCCAAGGTGAGGGGTGCGGGGGGGGGATTCCTAAGGGCTTGGACCCTCCCTGCTTTTCCATAACAGTGGGAGGAAGGTCGGTTACGGGATCTCGCTAGCGGTTCCGCTCTCCCGGCCTTCTTCTTCTTTGTGGGTCTCTCCTTCTGGCGCTCTTCCCCTTGGGCCTTTTCTCCTTTTACAAAACCTTTCGTGGTGGTCGCCATCTTGGCCTACATGTAGCTGGGGTTCTAGCCTGGAATCCTAAGCACCGGGCTTTTCCTTTTGCTGTTTTGTATGCCTGAACCTGTGATAAGTAAAGCCTTTTAAAACTCTCGGTTCCTGAGTTTTCATCCATTCCTGCCGGCTTTGGAGGTAGAAGGGGCCCGCCTTCCAGCACTGTCGGGGACCTTGGGTGCGGCCCTATGGAATATGAAGACTAATTTATTCTTTTAGGTACAATCATTTATTCTTTTTCTTACTTTAAATAGAAACAGCTCACTAGAAAGAAGTGTACATTTATCTTTCAATAAGCCAATGTGTTCAGCACAATATTTATGATTAAACAAAGTTATTCGATGATTGGCACTGATTTTATTCAAGTAAAATATGCATAAAGGATATTTCTGAATCTTATGTATGTAAGTTCATTTTATAAAATCACTCTAAGGGGGTACAAGGCAAATGCCCACCCTGCATTATGCTCCGCCCCTCTAGTGTGTGTTTGTGAGCACTTGTGAGCACTTGCTTTCTAACAAACGGGAAGGGCAGCATTTGGTTGTGCTCAGGGATTACTCCTGGCCATGCTAGTGTTGGCGATTGAACCAGGATCAGCCACATGCAAGAAATATACCTTAACCCGTCTACTTCTTATCAGGCCCATAGATTAAACCTTTTTTCAGCTCCAAAGAACTAGCTCCAGAAAGGTGATATTTTTGGTGGCAGGGAGGAATAGCATGGAGCTTTGAGCTCCTCTTTTGCATGCAAAGAGTCACGAGTTCAAATTCCTGGTGTCCCACTGTGCCAGATGTGATCCTGGCAGTTCTTTCTGGTCCCCAACACTACAAGTGACTTCTGGCCGTGCACATCCAGGCTTGTGAGCAAGGCCCAGACCCCAGCAAGCACAATTATAACTTAACTCCTCAGCTAAGAGGGTGATGCCCCCCTTCCAACCCCCCATGAGGAACACCTGCGGAAACACCCTGCTAAAAGTGCAGGTGTGATAGTCCAGTGGGTAGGGCGTTTGCCTTGCATGTGGCTGACCCAGTTTTGATCCCCAGCATCCCATATGGTCCCCATGCAGTACCAGGAGTAATTCCTGAGCACAGAGCCAGGAGTAACCCGTGGAGCATCGGTGGGTGTGACCCAAAAAAGCAAAATAAATAAATATAGATAGATAGATAAATGAATAAATAAATAAATGAATACATAAATAAATAAAGATAAACCTCAACAAAAGCACTGAATTTACAAATTATTTAAAAGGCAAGAAGACAGAGGAACCCCACACCATGAGGGCTGCCATTTTCAACATCTGGACTCCACAGCTCATTAGAGCTCCACCCAGCAGAAGAACTGATCACAAGCTCTGCTCAGAGTCCCACCCTACAACAGTCTATCTCAAGCCCAGGTATGGCTGATCCAGAGACTCAGATCTATGGGGCAGAGCTGCTACCGGCTCTCCCTGTGCCCAGCTGATCAGGAGGTGCCCAGGAGGGAAGGTGGGTTCTAGCCCTGGCCCGCCATCCCAGCAGAGCCTTGCAACAAGCCAGAGGAACCCCACACCATGAGGGGTGCTCGTCAGAGCTCCACTCAGCAAAAAAGCTGATCTTTCCCATCCATCAATAAATGCACGAGATGAGGGCCGGAGCGATAGCCCAGTGGGTAGGGCATTTGCCTTGCACGCGGCCGGCCCATGCCGGCCCGGGTTCGATCCCCAGCATCCCATATGGTCCCCCGAGCACCGCCAGGAGTAATTCCTGAGTGCAGAGCCAGGAGAAACCCCTGAGCATTGCCGGGTGTGACCCAAAAAGCAAAAATAAATAAATAAATAAATAAATAAATAAATTAAAAAATAAATGCACGAGATGAGATGCTACTACAAGAGTATCCCACCGACACGGCAGAGCCTGGCAAGTTACCCATGTCATATTTGATATACCAAAAACCTGTAACAATTATAGGCCTCATTCCCATGACCTGAAGGAATGGTTTAAGGCTCTTCATGTTCCTGAAAGGAGCAGATGCCCTTGGGCTACACTAGCATATGACAAGACATATGGAGATGTTACTGGTGCCCGCTTGAGCAAATGGGAATACAAGTGATACAAGTGATCAGATGATTTGCTCTGATTTTATTCAAGTAAAATGCATAAAGGATATTTCTGAATCTTATGTAAGTTCATCTTATAAAATCACTCTAAGTTTTCAGGATACTTATAATCAGTGTTTTTATATCCAGCATGTGATCTCATCTAAGATACAGAAATTTCCATCAATAATATTTTTCCATTTCCTTAGATAATATGATCAATTGTGAATGGTTTATAATGTACACCTGTGAGTAAGGCTTACTGACCCTTTTCCTAGGTAGATATATTTGAATACAAAAATTTGTTGGGGGTGCACGGCTTGAGAGATATTACAGAGGTCGGGGCACTTGTCTTGCATATGGCAGACCTGGATTCGATCCTTGGCACCACATATGGTCCCTTGAGCACTTCCAGAAGTAATCTCTGAGTACTGCTGGGTAAAGTCCAAAACAACATTAACAACAATAAAACAAAACAAAAAAAAATATACTTTGCTTCATGTGAATAACACATGCTGTGATTCACTTTGTCAGTATAGTCTGAAGAATGGCTCTTCAGGACCAGTTTTCCTCCCTTCCCCAATCACATTTTTTCTAATGACACTTCAAATGGAAAATATTCTAAATTTCAAATCACTTGCATTGCTGAGTCATGCTCATTTGTGCAATATTGCATCCCATCTGGCATTAGATAATGTTAGATGTATAAACTTGAATTTCTATTTAAGTTGATGTTTCAGGTATAGATATATACCAAGATGTTATCTAGAATTCAGGGTTTCTCTTAAAATGTATTCAATAGAGATGGGCGTTAAAAGGTAAACATCTGTAATGTTCATTGTATGGGATTTTCCTATGTAAATGTTAAAAATTATTGCCATTCACTTGAAAAAACTTGTTAAGCTTCTAAAATTTTATACCAGCAAGTATCTGGAATATGCCTTGAAGCAACTTCTGTTTACAGACAAAGTCTGTAAGATATCCAAATACCACTGTGATGTGTTTACAGTTTATAAAAGAATTAAATACCAAGTCCTTTTGGGTTCACATTTCTAAATGAGCATTAAATGAATTGGGGAAAAACTAGAAAGTTATATGTCTAGAGCATGCCAAATGAATGATTGCCCTCATCCTTTCCTGGTAGCTTACTTTTAGTTGATGAGGGACTCTCTAATGGTCATTAAGGTCATTGCTGGGAATTAGTTTACTTTGGTAAATGGATTTCACCTGGAAATATCATTTCTATGCAATCAACTGTATCATCTTGGGCCTATGAGCAATGATGCTGAACTACTGACAGATGGAGGATTTTGAAATGAGTTCCAACTAATTCTGACAGCCATCACTTCCCACCAACCTTAGTTAAAAATTAACTTCCAATAGTGGGAAAGAAAGATGATGAAACCTACCCAATACCTACTAAAGATGCTTAAATATCACGAATTGTTATCCATCACTTCTTTTTGGGAGGGAGAATGAGTCGATCTGGGGAGCTATGATGATTACTAAATAAAACCAGAAGTTCATTATACCACACCTCCTACAAAATTTAACTTAGAGTCATGACACAGCATTCCCAGGAAAAATTATTGTTACAGTTATCGAAAAGTATAACATTAGTAAAAAGCACACTAAATCTCACCTGCAGAGATTATCTAGTTCAATTAGTTCTCAGGACTTGTCTTTTAAATCTTCAGATGAAATGGAGAATAGCAATATTACACTTTATCAAGATTACCAAAGCATTTAAAGTTAACGAATAACTTGCCTTTGTCTCCTTGGATACCTACAAAGAGTTAATTAGGGCTGTTCACTGCTATGACACTCAAAAGGTAAACGAGAGGGAAGTTGCTCTCAGTATAGGCTTTGGACACAAATCCTAGTTAGGAGCAGGGATTTGGGGACGTCAGTAGAGTAAGTGCCCAATTGTTTGAATGATTTGTAAGCTAGTAGGAAATATTGTGTGACTATCAAATTAACATTCAGATAAGTTTGACAGGAACATTAACCTGGAGTTAAACACTGATTTTGAAAAAAAAAAAACTATGTTCAAGATGACTAAGATGCAAAAGTCTTTGTTAGCGTAATTATGTATGAATATTCCTTCAACCTTTTCTTATCATTCATATTTCTTTTCAAAATCTTTTCTTTTCTTCTGGATTTGCTCTTTCATGTGCTGGTAATGGCAAGGTACAGAAATACAAGCTCTGTTCATATAAGTTTTCTTAGCCTCTTAGGAAAAAAACAGAACAATGCTTATTAGAGAAATTTGGCCAAAATTTATAAATTAACGGAGTTATAAACAGTAATGTGAAGAACGTATGTTTCAGTAATATTTAAGTAATGCAAAATATAGAGTATCATTTTGATAGTGGTGAGGTGAGGTAATTTGTACGCCAAGACCATAACTGTCGATACCAGTGCAAACATTGCTATAATGATTTACATATATACAAATGGTAGCTTCTTATTATAACAAAAGTTATAATAAAGCCGTATTTTTAGCTTGGGATTAGTACTTGAGTATTGTCAGGGAGCCATGGAACTTAGGCCAGAGCAAAGAACCATTTTTTGTAGGAAAAAGAAAATTGGTCTAAATCCTGCCCAGTTTCTTTACAGGCTTGTCACTTAGCCTTGCATAAAAGAATTTCAGGAGGAGATAGTAAAGTGAAACTGGTTTAGAAGTTATGAGGAAAGAAAGAGAGGGTCATGTACTCAAAAGAAAAAATGAGCCTCTCCAGAGGGGTGACAGCTGAGGGAACCCCATAAAGGGAAAGAAAGAAATTACACATCCCCAGATGGGATGTGGTCAGTCGAATGGGGGAAGCACATTAGTTGCCTTTGCAAAGTTGATTTCATAGGTTTTCTCTGAAACTGCCCTCAGGTGGAGCTTCTTATGTAAGTAAATTTGTTGAGAGGGTGTTGTCTGGGGAAGAGCTTTGAACTTTTGGTGGTTCGCTTTCATGATTTCATCACCGCCCTTTTGTTACTATCAGTACCTCCAATGTGGATTGGGTTCAGTCTTTGAGAAGCTTCTTCACTTTAGAGTATCACTAACCTCAGTTTCTATGTCCACAAAGTGAGTTCCATCTTTGTGCTCATTTGGCTACTTTGAGACTAGTGAGATTCTTTGAGTCACATTTTGGCTTTATTATTTCCCGAGAACTGATTGCCCAGGATCCCTACTCTGTCTGTTGCCTGCTTCCTATTAAATGATCATCCATGTGTTAGATCATCCATGTGTTAAATGATAGGCTATTGTTGCAGGACACCTAAAAGCCTAAAAGCCTCTGCATCTGCCCTGGATTGCCTCCTGCAAATCACTTTGTAGATAAGGGGGTAGTTTAAATGTGGCAGTTTATCTGGCCATGTATTCTGTACTGGCTGGTATAAATATTCTCTCATGCTACCACAATCATCGTGGGACTAGCTAGATCTTACCAGCATATTTGCCTGGCCACGTTGGATCTCTAAGTAATTAGACCAGAGAGAAATGCTGTTTGCCTACAAGCAAGCAAGTATGGCTCCCCTGATAACTCGAAGGCAACTAAAATACAAAACTACCGTGAAGTAGAAGAGACTTTGTGAAGGCTTGGAGAAATATTTAATTGGCATTAGTATTAGTCTTTGGTACAGAGACATGCCATCTCAGAAACCCCCTTCTCTACCCTATAAAGGCATTTCCAGGCATTTTCTTGGCTCAAAACATTAGCATATAATAGAGCCTAGGTGAGGTGCTGGGAGAAATTACCTAAAGGTCATTTGACCCTTCCTGCTTCCCATAATAGTGGGAGGTCTAAGAAAACTAGCCTGCTTCCTCTCTCTCTCTCTCTCTCTCTCTCTCTCTCTCTCTCTCTCTCTCTCTCCCGGGGCTTGCACTCTTCTTGGGAATCTTGTCTTTGTCTCCTCTTTACAGGGCCTTTACACGAGGTGGCCGCCATCTTGGCCTACATGTGGCTGGGGTTTTAGCCTGGAATCCTAAGCACAGGGTTTTTCCTATTGTTGATTTGTATGCCTGAACCTGAGATAAGTAAAGCATTTTAAAACCTGCGCCGGATTCCTGAGTTTTCATCCATTCCCGCCGACTTTGGAGGTAGAAGGGAACTCACTTCCCAGCACTGTCAGGGACCCTGGTGGCGTTCCCGACAGGCTCTTGAAGTGATTTTTCTGTGGTAGATGCTGTTTGTGTATTTAACTATATGCAGGATATTGGGTGTAGCTGGGGCAGTAGACAGCCTAGGAATCATACTTCTGTGGGTGACTGGGATGCCACAGAGTGGGAGAACACCGGGTGTGCTGTGATTATCCTCCTGCTTGTTCCACCCACCTCAGCAGTAGTTGCTGTGGAAGGTCATGCCCACAGCAGCTTCTGCACGGAGTGGACAATCAAGTCCTGATCTGTACCCAATTTTCCCAGTCTTGGGGTCTATTCTCAGAAAACAGGATTTAGGGAGAAGACAAATAGTGCAAAGAAATTTTAGTTAGGAGATGGGGGATGGGGTTGGAGGAAGAGAGAGGTGAAAGGGCATGAGAACTTTTCAAAGTGAACATGGCTTTTCCAGAAAGAGGAGAGAGCATCATAGTAAAGGAATCACTTGTATCACTGTCTTCCCGCTGTTCATCAATTTGCTCGAGTGGGCACCAGTAACATCTCCATACATCCTGTTGCAAGCAAGTGTACCAGAGGGGCAACTCCTTGCTCCAGGAACAGGAAAAGCCTCAAACCATTCTTTCAGGTCATGGAATGAGGTCTATAATTGTTACTGGTATTTTGGCATATCAAATAAAGCACGGGTAGCTTGCCAGGCTCTTCCATGTAGGTAGTATACTCTGGTAGAAGGCTCTCATCTTGAGCATTTACTGATGAAACTCAATGGGGAAAGATCGAGTTTTCTCTTGGGTGGAGCTCTGAGGAGCTGAGTCTGGATGTTGAGCATGACTGACCTCATGGTGTGGGGGGGTTGCTCTGGCTTCCTGCTAAGCTCACTGGGATGACTGGTTACAACTAGAACCTGCCTACTAATGTATATAGTGTATAAATGTGAAAAATCCTGGGAAGGACCTGATCCTAACATCTAGTACTATTTAAGACTGTCGCACAGAGGAACTGTGGGTCTGGCATCTCTCTCTTCTGGGGTAACTGGTGTGGAGGTGGAGGAAAGGGCGGAGGAGGTCAAATCCCTGCTCCAAGTCAGGCCAGCCTGGCCCCTTGCCCTCACATGTGAGCGAGCCCTTGGAGCAATGTTGGACTCGTCCAGGGGCTAGTTGAGCCCCTTACCAACCACTGGAGGTCAGACCCATGGGTTGCTTCCACGTGGGGCTGAGCAGCACAGCTGTGGGTCTGGAGTGGTTAGGCCTGGATCTCTTCCGGGTTGCCGACGGAGCTGTGGGTCTGGCATGTCTCTCTTCCAGGATAGCTGGCATGGAGGTGGAGGAAAGGACAGAGGAGCCCAAATCCCCACTCCAAGTCTGGCCAGCCTGGCCCCTCCCCGCACATGTGAGTGAGCCCTTGGAGCAATGTTGGACTCAACCAGGGGTTGGTCAAACCCCTTACCAACCACAGGCCAAGTAAAGGAATTACAACCCCAAATTGTGATGCAGGAGGCTCTCAGGAATAAGAACAGAGCATAAGAATAAAAGAATCAAGTTGTACACTCAGAACAGTAGGTGTGGGTAGCTGGGATGTAAGATGGAGAGCTCATGTATAGCACTGATGAAATTACGCCCAGAGTGCTTGGAGTGACTGCCTCAACTGGCCAAGCTTCTTCAAAGCTGGTCTTAAAGGTCTTTTCTTTCTCTCAGCTGTGCTGTCTTGCGGTCTGTTGCTAGGGCATCATTAGGAAGACTGCTAAATGTCCCTTGATAGATCTTTGATGGAGCCTGGAGGGGTTTGAGCTGATTCTGACTTTATGACATTCACCTGAAATTCATTGCCAAAGGGGCCCCTACCTGCCCGCCTGTTTCAATAACAGCTCCTTTAAATCCCAATCCTATCACAAGCTGTAAGAATTTTGCTAAATTACTTAACTTTTCTTAGCGTCTACTTTTCTAACTAGTCATATATATTCTGCCTATTCCTTCAATGGAAATACTTGAGTGGTATTTGAGAATTCCTTTTTAAAAAAAATTCTTTTTAGGGAGATCATGCTAATCAAAATCAGTCAAAAGGAGGGAAATTAATGATTTCACTCAATCGGGATATAAAGAAACAAAGCAAAAGAATGGGGAGTATCCCATGGAAGCAAATCCTTGGACTCTGAAAACAGACTTGAGGTTATCAGGAAGTGGTGGGGTTGAGGAGGAAAGAAGGGGTGAGTGGAGGAGACCTAGGTTCAAAGGTGGAGGGTTCGGGGGCACTTTGGCGGTGGTGCAATAACTCTGTATGCCAAGAGTACATTTATGCTATTGTGAACATATTACCTCAATACAAAGGTCTCCTTACACTATGGGAAAAAATAAAAGCATCACAAATTGAAGGTGGATACAAAGAAATTTGAGGGAGTCTATTTGATTTTATTTTTTTGCACTGCACTATTGAATAACTTGGTATGTCAGAAACGATGCCGTAGGTTTGAATGCGGCTCAGTTATGTAGGAATATAAGCAGGTCATATAACCTGTTTAAATTTCAGTATCATCACTCCTCAAAGCAAGGTCACTCCAGTGTGTAATTCACAGGTTAAACTATGCAAACTGAAAGGTGATTAACAGTGAGAGGCAGCCTGAAGCAGTGGCCATCACATGCGGAGAGCTTATTGAGCCCTAATCTGTACAGCTGGCGTGACAGGGATGGTGACGTACGCATAGAAAGGTGCTCTCCACCGGGAGTGCTAAATGGGAACAGGGGCTTGTCTTTGGGGGCACATTACAAACAGGTGCTGGAGTGGACTTTGATAGCAGGCTCAGCATTCTATAACCACATTAACTTCTCTGCTGTTAAATCTTGAGTACTCACATGAACTAGGCCAAATCACGGTAACCAACACTAAATGAGTGAAATCGCTTTACTGTCCCAAAGTACAAAACCATCATACTTATTTTGAGAATCTGAACTCTCAGAATCATAAATGAGGGCTGTGAATCTCTCACAGCTTCTTTCAGTGACTTCCACCGAGAAACCAAGAGCGGTTTCCTCACTGTGGAAGCGGAGGGGAGGAAGGGGAAGCTGCAGGGTGTTTAGTAAAGGCAACTGGTCATTTTAATTTCGCCAACTGGAGGGATAGCCAAGTAGATAACGGAAGTGCCCAAAGGCCAGGAATAGAAACACTGAAATGGGAAACAGGTCAGGGAACTCTTCTTTGACTCTACCATGCCTGGACACACTGTGCCTCTCTTGGACACTCACCTTTGCCTAAGGTAGTGGCAGGGAAAGCAGTGGCCCTCAGCCACGGGTCTGAGAACAAAGAGTTGTGGGACTGCTGGCTTGAGACCATGGAGCTCTGGCAGCAGACTACAGCGCAGTGACATCCTAGGATGACACTGGGAGATTTCCAGGGACAGAACTAGCGTGACACTGGCTGAACCAAAGTGGAAACCAGTCTGAGGATGGACATAGAAATAGAACATCATGGGGTTTGGAACTACCTGTTTGGGGTATTACAACATGTGGCAGTTGCTCAGGCTTCTTCCTGTCTCTGTGCTAAGTGGTCACTCCTAGCAACATTCAGACCCGATGTGGTACCAGGGATTAAAACAAGGCCATCTGCAGACAAAGCATGTCTTACCTCTTGTACTCTCTTCTCCAGTTACCACTAAAGTTCATCTTAAAGCTGTTAAATAACTAACTTTACAAGCCTTGGGAGTTTTGTGTGCTAATAACTGCACATACAAAATTCAAGGACTGACTCTGGAGTTAAATCAGTTCACACTAACACTTTTTGGGCATATGTTCCCAAGAGGAGGAGGCTCAGGGTCTCACCAGTCATTCTTGCCCATCCTGGCTGGTTTTATTTTTTTTTTCCAATATTAGGGTTGAGAGTGCGATGCTGATCCTGCCCTGGGGTGCTGGAGATATCCAGGTCACCCCCAGCAGTGTCTGGGTGACCATGTAGTATTTGGGACCAAGCTAGCCACACACATTCAAACTGCTGTATTATCCCATTCTAAACAAAATGCTTTCAAATCACTCACCACAGGATATGAGATCAGTCTTGGTTATCACACGGCACTGGGGAGGAGTACCACGATTCAGTGGGGAGCAACATGGGTGCAAACGGGAGCTTGCCCACCCACATGCTTTCTTGAGCATGTTTGCTTTTTCTAACCATAGAGGTTTCCAGAGATCACTGAATGACTTTTTTATTCCCTTTGAAAAAAGAGAATAAATCTAAGTTTGGGAACCAGTGATTAGAGCCACTGGCTGATTGGCCCTATAAGGACCTAAAGTGATATACTTTATATAGAATATACTTTATATAGGAGGCTTGAAAATTTTCTCAGGGAAGGTTAAAACATCTGATTCTAGAATTTGCATACACGAGCCTCGCATTGTCTTCAATATTTACAAGTTGTTTAAATGTTAAGGAAAAAAAAAAAAAAAAATTTGGGGGAGGTGGCAAGATCTGTGCTAGAGCACACGTCCCACAAGTGTGAAATCCTGAATTAGATTCCCAGTGCTGTAAAAATAAAACAAACAAAATAACCCCAACACTTTGTTTCTTACCAATATTGAACTTGCCTCAGATTCTGGGAGCAAATTCAATACACATTCAGGTCAGTTCTGTTACACCTTTAGAAAACATAAATTTGCTCTGACACCATTACTATCTTAGGGTATTTAAGAGTGGAAGTGAAAGGGAAAAGCACCAGGTAATCTAGTTAACTTGTTTCTCTGAAATCTCACCTACCAAAATGGTAGCCAGTCAAAATAGACAAAGGGATGGCTGGGGGTGCGAAACAGCAAAAAGATAAAAAGGAAGGCCCTGAATCAGATGGGTACTGGATAAATCACTTTTCCTATTCCGTGGCTGTCTTTGTATCTTGGTCACCGTTCTTTGGAAGTGCAGAAGCGCCTTTGTGTAGTGTACTGCAGTCTCATTTGCTTACCTTTGCTTCCACTTCCTTTATTAGTGGTGTTGTCTTTGAGGATGTCTTTAGCTTCAGTGTCATGGAGGGTCTGCCCACATGTACCTTATTGATTTAGGTCTGATTCTGAGGTTTTTAATCCAGTTAGATTTGACTTCTGTGCGTGGCATTAGAAAGACATCTAAGTTCAGGTTTTTTTTTGCATGTAGCTGCTCAGTTTTCCCAACATGACTTGTTGAAGAGGCGTTCCTTACTCCACTTCATATTTCTTGCTTCTCTATCAAAGATTAGGTCAGTGTCAGGATATTCAACTCTTCCACTGATCTGCAGTTCTGTCCTGGCGGTGCTCAGGGAGCCAGGTGTGGTGCATGGGATGGAATCAGAGTTGGCTGTGTGCAAGGCAAGCTTATCCTTTACCTATTCGAACTGTCTGCAATTCTGTTAATATTCAGGACTCACAAATTTAAGAGTAAAACTTTTTTTTTTTGTGACAGGAACAATATGAACAAGTGGATTCTGTACCAATATAAGCTTTCATCTGGATTTTCATATTAGGTGAGGGCACTATATTGCATTCAACTGAACTAAGGTGCACAGAACCCAAAACACACACACCTTGTAAGAACAATGCGCAAAAAGCAAACAACAGCCATACTCGTCTGGTACTATAATTTCTACTTGATTTCTGATCGCCCCTCCTCACTTCACACTAACTCACAAACTGCCAAGCTCCCACGCCCACTTTCACAAACAGCAGTTCATTTTTGTTTTCTTTTCCAATTTTATTATACCATTTTAGACATACAAATGCAAGATGCTCATGTAGAGTTTTGGTTCTACAGTGTTCCAACACCCATCCCTCCACCCAAACCCATCCCCATCACCAATGTCCCCACCTCTCTCCCCCCTCCCACACCTCAATTACTTGGCGGTTCTGTATGTCTTTTCTCTCCTATCTCTCCCTCCCGCCACTTTCCTGCACATCGTAGAATGCAGTGCATTAAAGGACATTACTGTTTCCACTCTTTTGATGGACTGCGCGGCCACGTGACCTGGGCTCGAACTGGTTTTGCTCTGTTAATCTGGTCGTGAGGTAGTATCTCAGCGTCCGGACAGCGAAGGTGGTGGCAAGTGTGGTGGGCGAAGTCTTATCCGGCTGCTTCCGGGACCCCCAGAGGTGATGGGCCCACTCCCAAAAACCCATCTGTCCTCCTGGGAGCCCCATGGTCAGCTTAGCCTGGGGAAAGTGGAGTTCCAGCTTCCCTAGCCTCGTCCGAGGCCCTGCATGCTATGGCTGGTTGCCCCAGGGCAGCTCCTGGGAAGGGCCACCAGGCTCGACAAAATGGAGGGGGGGAAAACAGCAGTTCATTTTAAGGCAAAGGACCATATTTATTCTAGTACTTATGCATTTCTTAACATTTAATGTATGAAAGCAGGCTACTGTTTATATATTAGTTCCTGGTCTTTTATTGGGTCAATAACAACACTTTGAGTGTTGTATCTATTGCTAATCTCATTTTCCATAAAGTCTGTAGGCTCTTTGGGAGTGATTTTTTTACTCTTTTGGGCTATAATTATTTACTCTTTAAAGAATTACATTAAAAGAGAGAGAAAAGAAAACATGCTAAAGAAAGCATGCAGGTTTCTCCAGGTAGAGAAGAGCTGCACGGAATAAAGGAAATTACACTGTCAAAGCCTACTGCTTTACTGTATGATTCTGCACAGTGCAGTGATTTTTAAGAGCACATATATCCTATTATAGCAGACCTGACCTGTCCAAATACGACTGTCCTGTATCACGCTTAGCATGGAAGCAAGGCCAATACAAGAATCTATACATACAAATCAAATGAGCTTTAAAAAGTAGGAAAGCCTAACACGACTCACTGTACTGGGCACATGCTTCACCTTGGTGATACACTTGTATCTCCACTTCTACTTTACAGCAGATTCTCTGAGTCCTGGAGCTTCACTTCCCTCTCAACCTGAGATGTGTACTCTCAGCTTTTTCTATGCTGAAGAAATCTGTGCTCTCTTGAATACAGAGCATCCTTCTGGCAAGCAGCCAGACCCATTCGATACCTGGTACCCCATATGCTTTCCCGAGCTCTGTCAGAAGTGACCGCTGGGCACAGAGCCAGGAGTAAGCCCTGAGCACCCCTAGGTATAAATAAAAATAAAAGACTTACAAATAAAAGACTTACATATTTCAGCTATTAAAGAATATATTCGCCCCCCCCCCCCATCTTTTACATGATGGATGGTTTGTTTTGCTGGAATAAATCCCAGGCTATATCAAATTAATGTATATTCTGTTGGGCACTAAGCGGCTAGACTTAGTGTCTGGCTCTTTCCTACCATGGGGCCCTGGAAAGTGGGACCCAGAAGTAGGCTCTGTTCTTTGGCAATGAAGACCAAATACTTCACTTGATCACTTCCCGTAGATCATCGATTACTCGAGCAGGCCCCAGTAGCATCTCCATTCGTCCTGTCACATGTGAGATAACCCAAGGGCATCTGCCCGCTCCAGGAATATAAAGAGCCTCAAACCATTACATCAAGTCATGGGAATGAGGTCTATAATTGTTACTCATGTCATATACGACACGGGTAGCTTGCCAGGCTCTGCCGTGCGGGTGGGATAATCTTGTAGTCACCTCAAAACTCGAGCATTTATTGATGAACCGCGGCCGCAAGCAGCTAGCGCGAGCCGGGCTGCAATCAGCTCTGTGACATCAAGACTTTCTGTCAATTCTATTAACGGCTAAAGGGATTCAAGAAACAGGGTTTGCTGGAGTGGTAGGGCCTGCCTTGCATACAGCCGACCAACCTGGGTTTGCCCCTCAGCATCCCATATGCATAGCACCAGCAGAAGTAACTCCCTGAGTGCAGAGCCAATCCTTTGGACCATATACATGCACGTGAAAACATCAGTCCAGAATATGCCTAGTCTTCTGACCACAGGGATATGTAATTGCCATTCTATTGCAATGGCTCAGGAGTTTGCAGGCGCTGTTACTCTACGGCCAGGGAGTTTGCAGGCGCTGTTACTCTATGGCCAGGGAGGTTACAGGCGCTGTTACTCCATGGCCAGGGAGGTTTGCAGGCGCTGTTACTCCACGGCCAGGGAGGTTACAGGCACTGTTACTCTACGGCCAGGGAGGTTACAGGCGCTGTTACTCTACGGCCAGGGAGGTTACAGGCGCTGTTACTCTATGGCCAGGGAGGTTGCAGGCACTGTTACTCTATGGCCAGGGAGTTTGCAGGCGCTGTTACTCCATGGCCAGGGAGGTTACAGGCGCTGTTACTCACGGCCAGGGAGGTTGCAGGCGCCTGTTACTCCATGGCCAGGGAGGTTGCAGGCGCTGTTACTCTATGGCCAGGGAGTTTGCAGGCACTGTTACTCTATGGCCAGGGAGTTTGCAGGCACTGTTACTCTATGGCCAGGGAGTTTGCAGGGCACTGTTACTCTATGGCCAGGGAGGTTGCAGGCGCTGTTACTCTACGGCCAGGGAGGTTACAGGCGCTGTTACTCCACGGCCAGGGAGTTTGCAGGCGCTGTTACTCTATGGCCAGGGAGGTTACAGGCGCTGTTACTCTATGGCCAGGGAGGTTGCAGGCACTGTTACTCTATGGCCAGGGAGTTTGCAGGCGCTGTTACTCTATGGCCAGGGAGGTTACAGGCGCTGTTACTCTACGGCCAGGGGAGGTTACAGGCGCTGTTACTCCATGGCCAGGGAGTTTGCAGGCGCCAGTTACTCTACGGCCAGGGAGTTTACAGGCGCTGTTACTCCATGGCCAGGGAGTTTGCAGGCACTGTTACTCCATGGCCAGGGAGTTTGCAGGCACTGTTACTCTATGGCCAGGGAGGTTGCAGGCGCTGTTACTCTATGGCCAGGGGAGTTTGCAGGAGCTGTTACTCCACGGCCAGGGAGGTTTGCAGGCGCTGTTACTCTATGGCCAGGGAGTTTGCAGGCGCTGTTACTCTACAGCCAGGGAGGTTACAGGCGCTGTTACTCTCGGCCAGGGAGGTTGCAGGCACTGTTACTCTATGGCCAGGGAGTTTGCAGGCGCTGTTACTCTACGGCCAGGGAGTTTGCAGGCGCTGTTATTCTACGGCCAGGGAGGTTGCAGGCGCTGTTACTCCATGGCCAGGGAGGTTGCAGGCACTGTTACTCTATGGCCAGGGAGGGTTGCAGGCACTGTTACTCCACGGCCAGGGGAGGTTACAGGCGCTGTTACTCCATGGCCAGGGGAGGTTGCAGGCGCTGTTACTCTACGGCCAGGGAGGTTGCAGGCGCTGTTACTCCCACGGCCAGGGAGGTTACAGGCGCTGTTACTCCACGGCCAGGGAGGTTACAGGCACTGTTACTCCATGGCCAGGGAGGTTGCAGGCGCTGTTACTCCATGGCCAGGGAGGTTGCAGGCGCTGTTACTCTATGGCCAGGGAGTTTGCAGGCACTGTTACTCTATGGCCAGGGAGTTTGCAGGTGCTGTTACTCTATGGCCAGGGAGTTTGCAGGTGCCGCCCGACTTGTGCTTGTGTCCCTCTACACAGGCACTCTATAAAGGCTTTGGCTGTGCTCAATCAAACAGGCACAGTGCCCCAGAACCCCCGCTGCGCTGGCGGTCTTCCTTTTCCTTTCTGTAGCAGCGGCAAGGCAGTTTCCCCCAAGTCCTTCCCTCTCCTTTTTCAGGGATGAAGTTCAGCAAGATCTAGGTCTCTCTCCTTAGTGCCGGGGGTCCCGGCAATATTCGAACTTTATTTCCTGTATACGTTGGAGAGAGAAGGCAGGTGAACAGGGATATTGCAAGTCTCTGTTTATTTGATAACAGAAGGAATGATTAAAGCACCTTTTCGTTATCCATATGGAATCTATGAGTTACTTTCAGCTGATTCATCTGTCAAAACTCTTTGATCTAATCTGGAATAAAAATCACAAAATCTGCACATTATAGGATATAACAGTTAAATGTGTTAGGGGTAATAATGAGAAATAACAGACACAAAATCTTTGTCTCTAATGAATGTATTGAGTAACAAGAAATAATGTCACTATTTTGATATTTTAATCATGACATTTAAATAATATTTACAGCTCTATAGGTACATATATCTACATTTATACATCAAAACATTTTTTTTTGAAAGAAAGACATGTGATTAAAAACATCAGAAAGCCGGAGACATTCTAGGGCATAATTTACCATTTCTAAATTCTTATTTTAAAAAGCAGTTAGGATAATTATTTTCTAAAATGTCCTAACTAACATGTCTTAGCACAGTAAAACTAAGTTGCCACCATGCTGACTTATGAGGTCTTTGAAGGACAGCAAATATTTTAGAAAATTTAAACCTTTTCTGTGGGAAGTTTTTATTTGCTTAGTCAGATTTAAAAAAAAAAATTGTATTTTCTGCCTGAAAAAAGGGATTAGGTAAACCTTGCTTTAAGATGGCCTTCTTTCAAAGATTTAAAAATAAGTTTCTCAAACAGCACTGATAACAAGTCCTTTTTAAAAAAGTAGACTGTCAATTTAATTTTTGTTGATTAAGTGGCTTATCTCA
Source organism: Cryptotis parvus (assembly GCA_021461705.1). NCBI lineage: Eukaryota > Metazoa > Chordata > Mammalia > Eulipotyphla > Soricidae > Cryptotis > Cryptotis parvus. Next base: position 14,430 of record JAJIBD010032903.1, on the reverse strand, counting down.
AATTTTCTTTTGAAATATTCCTTCCAAATCGTCTAACCATGGTTGGCTTTATTTTACTGATGTTTCTTCTATAGTCTAGATAAGAAACAAAAAAAAAAATATACAAAATTACAATGAGTATCATTCAAAAAGTTTTCACCATAAAGCTTCACAAATTCATCCTAACAATTACCCTTTATCTCCCTTATTTATTTTACAAGTGTTCTACCACTGAGCTACATCTCTGGCTTTAATACCTTTGGTTTAAAAGTGGCGATTCATCTGAATATTCCAAGGCGAATTTTCAGAACATCAAATCACTGAATGAACGTGACATATACTTACTTGCTTCTTTAGGAACTAGTGAAAGACTATTTTTACAAGCACTATAGTAAGTATTTCCTGAACAAAGAATTGGAAACTATTGTACCATAAGTCTGGACACCACAGCCTATAAACTGTAATGTGGTTTTGTCATCATGTGACTCTGTGTTCCTTTTTTATTCAACTTACTAATGGGAATTTGAAAATAACTGTTACACACTGGAATCTGGCAGTAATTACAGAAATGAGCCAGAGATCAAATTATTAAAAATAACCAAGAAAAAAATTATTTGCTATGTTTTATCTATAGTGCACAATTTATCACTCTAAGCTTAAGTATTCATTCATTCATTCATTCATTCATTCATTCATTTTGCTTTTTGGGTCACATCTGGCAATGTTCAGGGGGTTATTCATGGCCCTTTGTTCAGGAATTACTCCTGGCGGTGCTCAGCGGACCATATGGGATGCTACCTACTGTGCTATGGCTCCGTCCCCTAGTTAAGTATTTATTTAGCCAGTTATTTCAATTATGAGTTAAATTATTTGCCAATATGTTACTAAAATGGGTGTTAAACCTAGTTATGAGTTTATTTTTGAGTTCTAGCTACATCAAAAAACATCAGTGTATAAATATAGATGAGTATTTTCTACGTTGTATCTCGCATATCCTTATCTTTAACATGGATGATTACATTTAATAGGTAATAAAGGTGATAAGTACATAAATAGGAATTCTTCTGCAAGCAATGCAAAAAAAAAGTGAATTACTACACACACGTGATAGTCATGTTATCAGACATCAAAATAAAACCTAACACATACCTGTCACTGGTCTGTTTTCTTGTGAGAGCTTATCAGATGAAACATCTTGTCGAATACGTTTGGCAAATCCAGAGTTTACTTCAGAAACTAATGATGTACTTGATACAGAACTGGAAGTGAAATATTTTTGTTTTAGCAAAACATATTTTTTGTATCTCTACATGTAAGTATATCTGACATGCAATAATAAGGAAAGAAAATGTTAAACACTGAAATATTAAGTTGTTGGATTCCATAGGAACAGTTGGAGATGGGGAGGGAGAGGCTCATAGGCTGACCACATGCTTTGCACACAAGAGTTCTGGGTTTGATCCTCAGCACTGTGTGGTCCCCTGAGCACTGTTTGGAGTGGTCCAAAACAAACAGATATAAAGACATATCTGAGATACCAAATCAGTTTTGGTTCACAGGGACAATTAGTTAAACTTAATTTTTAATGTTCATTCAAATATATAATTGCAAATACATGCAAGAATTCTGAAATAAACCCTTTCCAAAGTGCTCTGCTAGAATATAAGAGGAAATAAAGGTTAATCAAAATGTATATTAAAAAGCATTCTACAGGGGCGGAGTGATGGCCTAGCGGGTAGGGTGTCTGCCTTGCACATGGCTGGCCCATGCTGGCCCGGGTTCGATCCTCGGCATTTCATATGGTACCCTGAGCACCGCTAGGAGTAACCCCTGAGCATTGCCGGTGTGACCCAAAAAGAAAAAAAAAAAGCATTCTACAAAAGGTGAAAAGTTAAGCTCACGTTACATAATAAATAATTGGAGAAAGAGTCTTAATTGGGGAAATATAACAAGTGAAACTTTATAAACTTCTTAAAATCAAAGCACTTGCAAAAATCTTTTGTGTCATTATAATTATAGAAATGGTAGAAATGGAAATTTAAATAATTTTTATACCATGAAAAAAATTTTTGTTTTTAGGCCACACCCAACAATGCTTAGGGCTTATTCTCTACTCTGTACTGAAGAATTACTCCTGGAGATACTTGGGAAAACACATGGGATGCCAGAGACTGAACCCAGGTTAGCCACATACAAAGTAAACATCCTGCCCACTGTACTATTGCTCCAAAACTTTAGATCAGTCTCAAAATACTGCTGGGTTAAATAATAACTCAATTCGAGTTGATGTAAAGGCTTTTACCTATGTAAAGGCTCATGTTACAGAGTTTATAACTGATAAGGCACAATCAATCGCTGTCCTGGAAATTTTACTATGAGTGACATGGTTGAAAGAGGAAAAAAATAAGACAAATGCACAAAATGACACGAGGCAGAGAAAAGAGTGTCACGGTTTTTAAACCACAACGATCTATAGGTTCCTGGGCTAAGAAAAAAAAAAGTGGTTAAGATTTTACAACAGATGATTTGTCTTGTTCCTGAAAATTAGCACTCACTTTTAGCACCTTAGATGAGTATATTTTAATAGGTAAACAGCTGGGGGGTTAAGAGGGTGATGAATGTTCTCCCTTCGTACTAAGGAAATTTTATATTATAAGGATACATGCCCAATTTGTAAGTTAATACTAATTTTACTAGTAACTTAAAGTTCTTGTTTGACGGCAACCAGTTGCTCTCCCTGGCAATCACTAACCATAGAGTAAAGTGATATGGGCATATGTCATGAAATGGGAAGATGAGTTAGTTGCATGTTCAATGAAAATGGTCAGAACTGGTAATATGATAACAAGCAAACGAGTGAGGAATGAGTGTACTGAATGCGGCAAAAAGTAACTCAACCTATCTACCTAAATTTCTATAATCTGTAAGAGATACGAGTATGGCAATTATAACGGTGACTGTGCTAACTCTGTACAGTAATGTGGATGGGGGGCTGGAGAGTCACCACAGCATTTAAGCATTTCTCTTAGTGTGTGGCAAACCTGGTTTGATCCCTGCACTGAGTATGGCACCCTGGGGCTTGCCAGGAGTCATCCTTGAGCACAAAGCCAGGAGGAAGCCAAATGTACAGCCTGGTGTGGCCCAGTTCTTCCACCCAGAGAATACAAATGATAACCACCCAAAATGATTAGATGTACTGTGTTATGAAAAATAAAATCCAATCGCAAAATTATCTAGACTTAAATATTTCTAAATAAATCATTATAAGTTATACTTATAACTTATAATGATACTCCTTTTTAATAGTGCCAAAATTCTTTGTTGCTGATTTGGTTATCTTACTTCAAGTATAAGAACGTCACTGGCTACTTTTGAAAAATGTCTTTTCTGTACAACTGGATTTTTTTGTTGGGGAGGGGGTTATATCTGATGGTAGTTTAGGGCTATCCATGGCTTAGTGTTAAGGAGTGACCCTAGGTGATGCTTGGGGACAGTGTGCCAGGGACCAAACCTGCAAGCAAGACAAGTGCCCTACCTCCTGTACTAAGTTTCTATAATTGGTTTTATAAGTTGTCTTTAAGGCACTTCGGTTTTAAATCAGAATTCTGAATAACTATTTGTTTTTTGCTATGTTTTGATTTTGGTGACACTTAGGTGTTCCTCAGGTTTATTCCTGGCTCTGTGCTCGGGGATAGCTCCTGGTGGGGTTGGGTGACCATATGGAGTACTAGAGACTGAACTTGATCAGCTGCTTGAAAGGCAAGAGCCCTACACCAGCTGTACTATCTCTCAGCCCCTAGAATGAATCTTTCTGAATACAATTCACATCTCTAGGAAAGCAACTAAAATCTATATAACTAAATTGTGTATTTACATGTATTTGATGTGTCAAACACATAAAATAGTATTTGGTTTCAGATAAAATATTTCACTGATGGAATGTTTGACATTTATGCCATAAATCTTACACACCTATGTTACAAAGATTTAAGCTAAAGCATCTAAGGCAATCAAAATTCTATGAGTGCAAATTACACTTATGTTACTGACTGTACTGAGGGCCAAAGAGATAGCCCAATGAACAAAGAGCAAAGGCACCAGGTCTGATCCAACAGTGCTCCCACAGCCCTCCAGGCCAGTACAGAGCTGGGACAGGCCCCTGAGCACAGCTGTGTGTGGCCCAAAGACCAGAAGAAAGAAAAAGAAAAAAAATTTTTTAAGAAATCTAAAGACACACAGCTGGGCCAAAAATAATTCCATAACTATTAAGGAAAATGAACATTTAAGTTGTGATTTATGCTTATTAAATATAATACCTCTCATATTTTTTTTAATCTAGATCATTTCAAATGGAACCATTAGAGATACCTTTCAAAACAAACCAAAATGTATGTAATGTGAGACTATATTTTTGGTGTACAGAAAGACTGTGATGACAACCAGACATAGAATAAAACTCTGATTAATATAAAATCTTAGACCTATAAAGCATCCATTGAGATTGATTTGTTAAAAGTGTGCTATCGTCATTTTAAATAAATTGATATGAAAATTTAATATTCACACTTTCGAGTAAAACTTCATTTTAGTAGGTCTTCAGAATATCTAGAGATTTGGATTCTAACTTAATTCTGAGATAAAAACCAATACAAATGAATAAAAAAACTATGTGCATGGAGATTTCTTTTCATTAAAAAAACACGAAAACATCAAAAAAACATACACACCTAAATATGTATATAAAACTGCTAAGTGGAAAATGCCAGAGTTTATTACACTCAAGCTCATGTAAATTTAATTGGGGAAAAGGAAGATTAAAAAAAAGTAATTATGTACATTTCTAGCAATAATCTCTTTAACCTCAGTTAATGGCAGGATCTACTTATTTGCACCAAGAGAATATAAGAGAGCAATTTATAGTCTATGAGAAACCTTAATTACTTTATATGTCCTTTAATATTATTTCACAATATTAGATGCTCATTCGAAGCCTTTTAACTCATCTGAAGTCACTCCAAATATTCAATTTACATACCTAGCCACTTCTTCGGAAATTATTTGATAATTACTTTACATTTATAAATTACTCTTAGCTACAAACTTTTGTCACATTTTAATCAAAACAAGTGCTAACTATGAATAACAAGAAAAGTAAACATTAGTGGAAATAATTAGCAGAATAAAAATTAGTGATAAAGTGAGTGAAATAGAATGGTGAGCTCACTCATTAAGTAACTGATTCTCATACTAATTTGACTATTCAAATTTGGACCCAGCAAAAATATAATTTTTTCAAATATCATGAATAGTCAGATATACTCAGGAAAAAATGATTTAATTTTAAGTCTACGCATTTCTAGTCTCTGCTTGGGATGGAAAAGAACAGTTCTAAACACTTGTATGGGATCTTCCATGTAGCATAAATTTGTAAACTAGTTTACATTAGCCTGGATAAGAGGTACATGGCGAATAAATAAGAATGCGTGCACGTGCGCCGACACACACACGATTACCGCTCAGCTATAAAAAGTGAACTCTTAGGGCAAACAATTGTACAGAGGGTAGCGTGTCTGCCTTTAATGTGGCTGACTCTGTTTTGATCCCGAGTGCAGAGCCCGGAATAAGTCCTGAGCACTGATGGATCTGATCCCCAAACCAAAAATAATTAAGAGATGAATTTGACCATATGCAACAATATGGATGGAATGTAAGGGATTTTGACATGTAAATTAAGTCAGAAAATAATTTTGGATGAACTTACTCATACGTGAAATATAAAGAAACGGAGCAAGGAATTGGACAAAATATCCAAAAAGAAACCTTTGGACTCTGAAGACAGAGCTGAGGATTTCAGAAAAGGGTCAGGGGCAGTGACAAAGGGTAGAGTTAATATTAGTTTGATGTGGGTGAGGATAGTAATGTATATTTGCAGAAATGTAAACCTAAACTTCTAAAACATATGCAATGTTGTGGGCTGGAAAGATGGGTCAGGGGGCTTGCCTTGCGTGAGATCAGCCCATGTTCTAACCCCACCTACTCCTGTGCACCATCAGGAGCGATCCCTTACTGCAGAGATAGCAGAAACCCCTAGCACTGCCAGGTGTGGACCCAAAACCAACAAAACAAAAAAGTCATATATAGTTTGTTTGTTAGTATGTTACCAGAAAGAAAATAACCCAATAAATTATCTCAAGGTCTTATTCTCTTCTTCCCATAACATAGAAGTAGAACAAATCAGTTAATTTTCAGTTTCCCGTCATTGCATTCAATGTAAATATAAAGGCTATATAATGGAAAAGGATATATACATCCACCTATGTTCATCTCAGTCTGTAGTACCAATAGCCAAGATGGAAACAGCCTAAATACAGATGAACAGACCAAGTTGTGGTACAGCAACACAATACTATATTGCTCAAAGAAAGTACAAAATCTGCCATTCGCCTCGACATGGACGAAACTACAGGGTGTAATGCTGAGTGAACTGAGAGAGAAGAAAACTCTCTCAGATGTGGGCCTTGAAGGGATACAGAGCACTCTCTTTCAGATGTGGGCCTTATGGACAAGGAGCAAGGCAGTAACAAAAGGCCAGAGGCGACACGACGGGAGAACTGGTCCATAATGAGTCTGGAACGGGTGGGAGCAAGGGTGTTGGAAGGGAGGCTTTGTGGGGCTCGCAGGGGAGGGAGGTGGGTACAGTGGTGATGGGTGTAGTTTTGGTATAATGTGCACAGAAAACTACCATTAAAAGTATCGCAAATAACAGGACCTCAATCAATAAAAATTAAAAAATGTGTCTGCTGCTGTTTATAAACAGTCCCAGTGACTGGGCACTTCTGTTCTGCTTGGGGTCTCCCAGGAGCTGCTTAGGGGCTGCTTCCAGCTCTGTGCCGGGAGACCAAAAAGTGCTAGGAGTGAGCCATGAGCACCTACATGCAAAGGAGACACTGAGCAATCTGGTCACTGACTTGAATATCATTTTATTTTCCTTTAAACACTGGGAATTTTCAATGGTGTTAAAAGTTCCAGGCATACATTATTGCAACTCCAAGTGTCAAATGTCCACAAGTGTCCCCAGGTTCCCTACCAGCCCTCAACCCATCTCCTTAGCTAATCAGATTCAAGTTTCTAATTCCATTTAATTCAGAATTTCTTTCCTAGTTCTGGAATACCCACTCTATCTGTTTTAACAGAAGCTGAGAAATTCTCTATCTTATCATATAGTTGGCAGAAATTAATCAGTTAACTTTATTGTTTGCTATGGGCCTCAAAAAAGCAATGTTTGGGGAGACGCTTCCGGGATGCTGGGATGCCGTGGTGGTGGAGTTCAAACCTGGGGCTCCTTGTACGCAGCAGACACTTCAGCCACTTCCGCCTTCAGCTATCTCTCGGCCCTAATCAGTACAATTATTATAGGACCTATCTGGTAATCTCAGTATCACACCACCTAAGAATTATTTTGTTCCTTCAAAGAAAAAATCGAGATTCTGTGCTTCTCACTTTTTCTTTACTTTTGCCTTATCAGTCATTTAATTCTGACTCAGGATATACTTGGTAATGTTTGCTTCAGTTTACAACACAGTACATATATACAATATATGAAAAAGTATAAAGGGTTCTGGAGGTGTATTCTTTCCAGAGATGGTATAATTTTATGTTTTGGAAGTTACAAGAGTAGACAGATCATCTTTATTCAAAAGGGGTTGATGTGGTGTGGCTTGTTTCCGAAATTAAAGTAAGTGTTCAACATGGCCATGTCGCGATGATCATCTCTGAACAATTTCTGTAGGTACCAGAAGGTCAAAGAGCTAATTAATATCGCAGACTTTGAGCAATGGCTTTCAATTTGTCTGACTTCATACTTTAAAAAAATAATTTTATTTTTCCTTTTTTTGGGTCACACCCGTGATGCTCAGGGGTTACTCCCTGGCTCTGCACTCAGGAATTACTCCTGGCGGTGCTCGGGGACCATATGGGATGCTGGGGATCGAACCCGGGCTGGCGCAGGCCGGCCGGTGTGCAAGGCAAATGCCCTACCTGCTGGGCTATCGCTCCGGCCCTTGACTTCATACTTTAGAAGTGGACTAACACCTTGCAAAAGCTTTCGCTTCTCTAGTTCAGTGAGGCTGCTGATAGCTCTAAAGCCTTTGCTTAGTCATATTTGATGGCATGAGTAGGTAAACTTTAGATGGAAAAAAAGAGAAAGTCCTTGGCTCTCAAAGCTGGTTTATTTTTTTGTGCTTTTAGGGTCACACCTGGTGATGCTGAGGGATGCCTCCTGACTCTGCACTCAGAACTTACTCCTGCCGGTGCACGGCAGACTATATGGGGATGCCAGGGTTCGAACCTGGATCGGCCACATACAAGACAAACGACCTACCTGCTATGCTACTGCATCAGTTTCCCCAAAACAGCTAAGAAAGCTGGTTTCTTTTTATACTGGGTTCTTAGATCCCAAAGTCCTAGTTGCATACACCTTCAATTCTAGTGCCTTTTGGCAGCTGGTTGGTTGTACTTTTAGCAGCTTTTATAGTTATTCTTGAGAGTTTGGTTGGTCTAATACAAGTTACATGGTCACAACCAGAAACAGAAGTTTCCTCATTCATTATATTTTAGTATTTTTCAAACCTGTTAAAATACTAAGTACTAGAAGTGAAGAAATTTACTAATGGCTGAAAGGAAAAATATCAAATAAGTAAAAGATACTGCGAGCATCAAAGTTAAAATTCACTGTATCACTGTCTTCCCGTTCATCATCGATTGGCTTGAGTGGGCACCAGTAACATATCCATATGTCCTGTCTCATGCTAGTAGACCCCAAGGGCAACAGCTTGCTCCCAAACATAAAGAGCCTCAAACCATTCCATCAGGTCATGGGAATGAGGTCTAAAATTGTTACTGGTATTTGGCATATCAAATACAACACGGGTAGCTTGCCAGGCTCTGCCGTGTGGGTAGCATACTCTTGTAGTCATCTCTAAGTCCAGCCTTTATTGATGAACCGCGTAGCCGCAAGCGGCCACGCGAGCCGGACTGTGATAGGCTGGTCTGCTGGGTGGAGTTGTGACGAGAGGGAAGTCTGGATGTGGAAAATGGAGGCCCTCATGGAGTGGGGATCGTCTGGCTTGTTGCAAGGCTCTGCTGGGGTGGCGGGCCAGGGCTAGAACCTGCCATCCCTCCTGGGTGCCTCGTGAGCAGCTGGGCACAGGGAGAGCCAGTAGCAGCTCTGCCCCATGTCTCAAAAAAAGTTAAAATTAAGTGACATTTTTGTAGGCTAGGAGGTGGTTTATTTTACTTCTAGTAATCTGAAATAGAAAGTTTTTGTAAACACAGGCAAAATACTCGAAGTTTCATCAAAATCTCTCATTAAAATGCAGTGCCATGCTTAAAGTAATTTACTATGTGTATGTTTAAGTACGAAACGAACAGACTAATATTAAGAAATGAGAAGCAGTGGTAAGAAACAGAGAGGATCTTACGTGAGTATAAAGACTGAACCTATTATGTTCACTATTACCTTGTGAGTTTCCCTTTCTCTTGGCCGCAGCAGTCATTGCCATGTAGGATGGGAGTGTGCTGGAGTCGGGTAAAGGATGTTTACAAGAGAACGAAGAAGGGGCAAGTCTGCATATAAAAAAATGAAAAGTGAACAGCATTTCTATTTTGTACTCTACAGAATGAGGGCATGTAATTCAATAATTAAAACATCTTTTTGGCCCTAATATATAAAGAAGAACATTATTCTTTACTATAAGACTTTTCTGTCTTATGTTTCTTTCTTTCTTTCTTTCTTTCTCCTTCTTTTTTTTTTTTTTTTTTGGGGTCACACTGGTGTTTCTCAGGGGTTACTCCTGGCTCTGCACTCAGGAATTACTCCCAGTGGTGCTCGGAGGACCATATGGAATGCTGGGGATCAAACCCTGGCCGGCCGCGTGCAAGGCAAATGCCCTACCAGCTGGGCTATCGCTCCGCCCCCAAGTCTTATGTTTCTTATGTTTCATTTTTTTTCCCTCTTTTCAGACATAGGAAGAGTTGCTGCTAAGAGTACAGAAAAGTGAAGAAATTATTTTCTACTAGTTATCATTTTACAGATGAAGTGGGAAAGATATTTTCATTTGGATGACATGAGATGAACATGTGCAACTATTTCAGAGTAATTTTGTTAGATATCAGTAGAAACTATGGGATTTCTTCCAGTGAAGATATTAATGAGTAACAATGAAATGTTAACATTCCAATGATGGCTATATTATCTAATTTTGGAGTGTGAAAAACAGGCTAAATACATGAAGATTACTACTCATGTAGCCTAATGAATATAAAAACTACAGACTAAAACTATGCAATAGATTAGTATTCAAAAAGACAAGATTTTTTGTGAAGGTGAAATAATGACTTTATAATCAAGATAGTGCTCATCATCTAAGAAAAAAATCCTCGATCAAGTCAAAGGAAGCTGGTAGTTTAGAGGCTAAGCAAAAATAACAGAATAAAAATTTGCAAATAATCTTTACTAGTACCTTTGTAAAATATTGTTCAATGGTGATTTCTGTTCAGGTAAATTACTTTTCAGGGTACCACTGTCTTTGCATATAGTAAATGTAGAGTCCAAATCCTCTTGCTCATTTCCTTTGTTCCTGATGAGAGAGTTATCTTCTTCATGGAATATTTGCAGAGCCGTTATCACCATTTATAGTTGAGCTGGTGGACTGAAGATCTGGAGGAAGTGACGACGGTTTTAATAAGGACACTGTAGATGGATTGTGAGAAGTTCTTCTGCAGTCTTCAGGTGTATATACAATAGGTTCAAGTTCTTTACTGAGTGAATCATTGAGCTTCACACTTTCAGAAACTGTGGGCTCTTGTGTATGTTTTGCTTTGCAAGGAGAAGGCATTAGTTTTCTTCTGGTTCTTTTTTGTGGAGGAATTTTAAGAACATTAGATTGACTTGAAGATGCGCCTGTTTAAAACAAAATAAAAATGAAGTTCAATAATGTTGTCTAATTAGTTTTCTAACAACATACTATTTTATGAAATACTGATAAGGCACATTTTCTTTAAATGGTTAAAAACTTGAAACAATCTGAGAAGGGATAAAACGATTTAGTACTACTAATTTTAAACAGTCACAAATTTCTATAATAGAAAATTAACAGCAAATGATAGCTCTAGTTAGCTTGAGATACTGGGTGATTACAAAACACATTTCTAACTAATAGAAACAAGTACATTCCTAACCAATAGTAACAAGCAACTTCACAGCAATTTGCTTTAAGTTTGCCTTATGTTAACAAAGTATTAAACATTTATAGACAGAGTTAGCAGCTTGCTCTACTGTGACATAAGACTAGTTGATTTCTAATTCAGTGGAAGTCTAGCTCACATGAACAAGAATGGCAATAAAAAAAATCTCAGGTGAGGTGAAAAAACTTAACCTGTTTCTATCTCAGGCATAGTAAATTTAGTATTCTGGTTGACATACGTCAACTCATGTCATATATAATGTGTGCAAAAATTAGATGAATACCAAGGACAAATGAATATTATTTAGAGTTCTCAGCACTCTTCTTCTGAGACCCTCATTATAAAGCAAACCTTCCAAAAGTGAAGAGGCTATTGAATTTAGTGAACATTTCTTAGTTTCATCCCATAACTTTTGAGATTTAAAAATGTCTTTGTAAACTTCTTTCTCTATCTCATAAAGGCATATACCTCCCAAGGAACTAAAGGAGCTATATTTGACCTCTAGGTTTTTTTTTTTTTTTTGGGTCACATCTGGAGATGCTCAGGGATTAGTACTGGCTCTGCACTCAGCTGGGCTTGGGGACCATATGGGATGCTGGGGATTGAGTGTAGGTCAACCACATGCAAGGCAAATGCCCTAACTGCTGCAATATCCCTGCCATGCCTTAACCTACTGGTTCATTCTGCATTAGTGTTTCTAATTATCTGTTGTATTATCTTCCCAGTCAAGTGGCAGCAAGTAATTAATTTTCTTGTTGTCCTCCTCCCCTCCCTCCCTCCCTCCCTCCCTCCCTCCCTCCCTCCCTCCCCCCCCTCCCTCCTTCCCTTCCTTCCTTCCTTCCCTTCCTTCCTTCCTTCCTTCCTTCCTTCCTTCCTTCCTTCCTTCCTTCCTTCCTTGTTTTGGTGTCACATCCAATGGTGCTTAGGGCTTACTCCTGGCTGTGTGCTCAAGGATCACTCCTGTTGGGATTTGGGTGACCAATATAGGGTGCCAGGGATTGAACCTGGGTCGGCCACATACAAAGCCAGCTTACTACCTAGAGTACTATCTCTCTGACCCCTGTTTTACATTTTTAAAAACATTTTCTAACCTTCCTCCATCCTTCTGCTCTTACACTTACTATTAAAAACTAACTGACTCCGTTATTTAGTTGCAACTAATTAAACACTCAGTAATCTTTGAATGGAAACATAACTTCCAGAGATTTTTGGTAGAATTCTTATTCCTTTGTTCCAAATTAATAGATTATTATTTTTTTAATAAAGTGTGGATTCTGATAACACCGGACATAGTAAAATATCTTTAAATGGTTAACGACTTGAATATCTAAATATCTGAGCAGTTGAAGGTTTAAATACGATTTAAACCTTTAATGTAAAGTAATGAACCAATTGTTTATTAAACAATTTGGTCAATTCCAGTGAGCTTAATGAACATTTTCCCCCTTGCTATCATTTCATTTCAATAAACTTCTCACTTTACCAAACAGGACGTTGACTTTGCTTGGAGCGTACTGTCTGGAGAAGAAACTATCATCAGTACTTCTGCTCATGTTTTCAAATCACACAATATCATTCTCAATTGGTGTTTTATTTGCTTTACAACATAACACTAATTTAAAAAAACATTGAAATCTCAATTAGTGCTGTGTTTTTCAATAAAGCAATTCAAACTTGCAATGAATCTTGAAAAATACACTTATAACAATCAGTCATGCAATATCCTTATTACATTAGCTGGCAATAGACTCTGCGTTGGCTAGGTTGACAATTACCCTCTAGGAAATACAATTTAAAAACAGGGAAGGAAAATATGATCCCTGTTCTACTAAGGAATTCTACTTTTCTGAGAACTAGATAAATGAGATCCAGATCTTAAAATAATTTTCCACTCCCTTTAACATGACATTTGTCAAATTTTCCATTACCAGATATTTTTATACTAATGCTGCAGTGTAAAGACAGTTACTTTTCTCCACTGTGCTGCTACCACCAATTTGGTGGCTATTAATAGCTGGAAGATTAACTTCTTTTCCCTGAGAGGCAGCAGGGGTATAGAGGGTAGAAAACTATATCAAGGATAGAGAACTGAATTGGGAGTCAGGAGACCTGGATTCTATTTCTGGCTTCACCAAAGATTCACCGAGTGACCTTGGGCAACTCACTTAAGTAGTGTGAGCATTAATACCCCATAGAATAAAGGGGCATATTACTTCTTATGGTCAGATAATCTTTAGGATTAGATAATAATTCTACAATACCTGGGGCTCAAAGAAAGGCTCTAGAAATAGAAATGTTACTGCTGTTAGCATTACTACTTCATATGGAGGTATAACTTACCTCCTAGTATTCCACCAATAACTAAAATACAGTTGTAACTAAATTTGTAACAATGTTTCACTTTCAGTTCAGCAAGGTTGATATGCTGTAATATAAACCCAAGGTACTGTTAAAGCAGACATGTCCGTTATTTGAAATTGATACCTTTATAACAATGGTCTCAAACAATGCCATGAAGAATGACATCTCAAAAAACAAGAATTATTCAATCTCAAAGAACAAGAATTACCCAGTGCCAGTGTATATCTAGAGAGTAAATATCACCGAACAAATGAAGTTTTCCTTATTGTTAGAAAAAAAATATGAATATGGTGAGTCCTTCCATAAGATACTGAAGAAATATCCACCTGGTCTCTGAAACTTTTAAATGTACATCTAGCATCAGATTTTTATATGATCAAACCAAGTAATAAGTAGTCATTGATTACTAATAGCAATGCTACAATGCTACATCCTCAGTTAAAATTCTGTTCTTCAGGTAAGACACGGTAACGTGAAGAAAAAAACATGAAGGTATTAAAGTTAATGTGGATCCCTCTTCAACAAATGGTACTGAGAAAACTGGGCAGCTACATGTAAAAAAAATGAACTTAGACCTCCTTGTAACACCATGCACAAAAGTCAGATCAAAATGGATTATAGATCTCAACATCAGACATGAATCTGTAAGGTACATCAAAGAAAATAGAAAAAACGGCTCTCGACATTGGAAACTAAAAGCATCTTCAAAGATGAAACACCACTGACCAAGCAAATGGAAGCAAAGATAAACAAATGGGATTACGTCACTTGTCTTCCCATTGTTCATCCGATTTGCTCGAGTGGGCGACAATAAGGTCTCCATTTGTTGGGAATGAGATCATTATT